>CABFOW010000256.1:137073-194964 GCA_902141385.1 Timema californicum
TCATATCTTATGTTAATGCTTCTCTTCTCTTATAGTAGTCAGGTATAGGATCTAGATAAATGAAATATGTCCCGTCCTCTTCCCTGAGATCGGCTAAATTTTGATTCTCCTAAATAATATTTGTAGAGTGGGTTCATGGAAGCAGAATGACATATATGCCGGAGTACGGCCTATTTGTCATATGACAGTCCTATCGGCTCCTCTGCAATTATTGTTTATTTGTTTTTTGTATTTTATATTTAGATTAAAATCTTGTGTACCCACCTTTATTCTCGGGAGAATAATGGTGATGTTACATCCTGCGCCATCCTGTTTTTATACGATAAACGCTGCAATAAAAAAAGACAATAGCTTGTTTGTCTTTTTGACACTGCGTTTAACTACCTCTTGAGGTTATTCGCAGACGATAGGCACCATACAATCTATTTTTCTTCGTGTGAACATAAGTATTCACATGTATGTATAGAAAGATAACGAGAGCAGTATCAAGAAGTGATTACAGTGCACACCCTAATAATTTCAAGCTAATAAAATACGTTACATTTTAACATATTCTCTCTCTTCCCATATAGTTGATGTTAGAAATATTTCAATTCAAGATATACATGCATTTTTCACTTTCAAATGTGAGCCTAGAGTACCGTTTCATAGAACATCCACTCCGTTCTCATCACATGACAGTATCACCTTTGTCATGCTTTCTTTATCTTGTCCTGCATTGGTTTCTGATTAAATATTACTTTCACCATTTAATTTCTCATACTATCTAATCTTTCCATTATTTTAGTATTTCTCAGAAATTTACATTCATATTCTAATTAAAATTTATAAATAAAAAATTAAAGGCAACTATCCCAAATATACAAACCCCTTTTAGAGATACAAAAATAAATAAATACTGGACTAACTCTACTGAATGATCCTCATATTGGCCAAAATAATAAATATTTTTTTTGATGGATTGTACAACTAGTCCTCTTCTGGTATGAAACAGTTTACATTAAATATTGGAATATTTTGTTGAAGAAATCACAAAACTTACCAATTACATTTTTACCTAATTATAACCTGCGATATTTCTCCAATCCGTCATTGTTGCCCATTGGTATTTATAAGAAAATACTTATGCACAGCTTCTATTTCAAACAATAAATAGTTATTATTAATGCCATGAAATTCGGCACTGTTATAGCTAGTGAACAATCTAAAATTTCAAGTTAATCTGAGGAGGCTACTTTAGTTACAATATTACTGCATTAGGAAGTCTATTTTCCTAGTGATTAAGTAACCATAAGTTATTTAATTCAAATTATATAATGTTGGTGGTCATAATTTTTTTAATGATTTTTGTGTGAAAAAATTGAATCTTTCATAATTTATTCATTACTGTTAAAAATTATCTTGTATGACTAGATATAGATACTTACTTTACGTATAATACACGATTGTGTGAATCTCCAATTTGGAGACTAATACAGTTTAGTTTCTCCCCGAAGTTTCATTCCCCATAGGTTTTGAAGGAAATTTAACACATGACTGTGTATTCTGTTCCCCCTGATAGCGCTACAAGTAATTGAAGCTTATCGATTCCTTTCACTCATGACCACTCACGTGACTATACTGATCATAATTCCAGCTAGTATTGGTTTACATTTGCCCTACACGGCTACACCCACTACACCCATCTCAACCGTGATTAACCTTTGAGCTCTGGGAAAGCTTAATTGAACGATGTAATTGTGATAAGTACTAACTAACTATGATATGGACAAACAAGTGACGTATGTTGTCTGATCCATGATAATCGGGGCTTACATCTACGATTGACATTAATTGTTTAAAGCTAGTTGATTAGTAAGCGGATTTAGAAGTGAGTGCGTTGATTTGATTTATTATATTGAAATGTCTAATTAATTATAATAAAGAGTTCCTAAAACTAAATATATGCGTGTAAACATAAAAGGTTGATTGAACTAACCTATTTATTAAACTAACTGTAACTATACCTAAACTATTGGGCACGTAGGCTAAGACATAAACAACTGCTGGTCTAGTATGACATTTACAAAGATGACCCCATCTAGTGTAAATATGGGAATGGTTAATAAGATGTGAGGCCCAGGAAAAGTATTGTAAAATCTACTCGTATGAATGTTGATTTAGAAGGTATATTCTCATTCTTCATTTGACTATTTCTAATTTAAAAAATTTGCAGGCTATGTTACGTTTATTTGAAGGATTTAATTGAAATATAAACACTAATCATAATATTTTAACAGATTTTTTTTTGTGTCGCAGTAACAAATATCCACGAAATGGGAATTGCGAGAATTTTGACTTTTTTTTATAAAATTTATAAAAGCGTCCACTGGATCATCTAAGTTATATAGTACTCGTAGTTGAACCAGGAACAAAAAATAGCGATTCTAGTTTCATTTCTGGGGACTTGATAATGTGTACCCTTTTTTTATTCCTAATAATCCAGGGTATTTATTGATGATAACTTGAAATATCGAGTAGCTCATGGCATCCATATTTAAGAAAATGGCCACCAAACAAGTTCAGTTTAACTTTTTTTTTTTTTTGCAATTATATCATAAACGATGTGTGCTATTGAAAATATATACTGGGATAAAATTGTAGAGCATAAAATTATACATACTCTTATGTCCTCTAATATTGTTTTGTAGGATTTATGGTTTAGGAGCTATGTGTGTTAGAAAAAATAGTATTTTGTTTCTAAAGGTTGTTTAGTTAGATGTAAACAACACAAAGAGGCACACATATAATGGAATTAGTAATACAAACTAATTAAAAATAAAAACTTATTAATTAATCCATGTATTTGCACATGTCTGTACATTGGAGGTTGTTGTAATCACACTGACATGATGGCATGTCACATTTTTTTTGGTCAAGATCATGACATCAGTTCCAAAACAGCGTCAGTAGCAGGAGGGAAGTCCATCCACTGTACTTTCAGATCAGCTCTTCCGTCGCCGTCTGTTCCAGAAGTCCAACCATGTTGGTCTGCGGCTGGAATATCAGGGTCAGTTTGTAGACATTTTTTTCCAGACGAGAGCCTAATAGTTCACCCTTTTTATATGTTGGTAGAGTGTGTTCTTACATGGAGGGAGGTTGTGAAATTCCACTGAACCCTTTTTAGCAGAAAAAATGGAATTACTTAATTCATTTATGTTTAAGTAGTAGTTTTTATTTCCATAGTAGAGTTGAAAATCAAATGAAGAAATTAGTTTCTTTGTTTCCTCCAGTATGACAGCTGCTATACCAAGGGTACCGAAAGGATTTTTGTATTAAACATTTTGTTTCATTACTTTTTAAGCTAAAAACTTTCACTTGCCAGAAAAAGCACTGCATGTATCGCACCCAGTGAGTTAATGCATGACAGGCAAAACTTTGCACATTTCCGTGCCTATAAGTTCCTGCGTTTGGTTCATGTTGCAGTACTGTTTCTGGTTACTTGATCCACATTTCATAAATATGTATTTCTGACACTTCTTAAATTCTGATTCTACTGTAAATAGTTTGATCAACAAAACACCATTATTTACACAGCTTATATGTATATCTCTGAATCCAGACATAAGATCATAATGTGCGTGAAATATAAGTCGAGCGTCAGCCTCCTCTTGAAAGCATGTCAATTCAGAGGATTTTTGTGCTATTTCCCTTGTAATTTTGTAGCACTTTTCTTTGCAAGTAATATACAACACTCATCTATACAGCTTATGTAGATAATGCTCACTTTACCATTCTTTACAAAGAAAACTTATCAGTTCTGTCTTGTTTTAATCAACTGATATAAATTGATTCCATTCTTAGACTGGGTGGGCAGACGTTATATGTTTCACTTTTCTATAATCACTAACATCTCGTTGTTTACTCTCATCAGTTTTTATCGACACTGGTCTGTATGTATCAAAAACAGAATCTATTTTTGGAGACGGTATAGATTCGTGTATCATCCTCGAAAATAGCTACTCTGCTACTTTACCAAACGTTTGTATTGCCTGTGGTAGTTTTTGAACCATGCATCTTTCATCATTGATGTAAACTGCATTACTAGGAATGTCATCAGAAAGTGTAAAATATTTGGAAATTAGTTCCATTAGCTTAGACTTAGCAGTTTTTAGTACTGAACCATCTGACGTTGTTAAGAACCTTGGAAGAAGTCCTAGTGGGTAGGAAAAACCGTCCCTTTATCGATATCTCTTCGTTCAGCAATGATTGCTAACTGAGTAAATAAATTTACTCTCCCTTGACAAGAAATTCTGTTTTTCAGCTTAACACATTTTTCTTTCTTCAAATGAGAAGATAACTTCAGCTTCTGTTTCTTTAGAGGCTTAAAAACTCTTCTGGTTTTTATTCTTGGGACAGGTGATCTCTTTTGAAATTCTCGTAAGCTTCTTCACCTATATCATGAGCATTGATAAAGTATTCTGTCGTTGGGATAGTTCCAGTTGATAAACTTATCATAATCATATCTTGGAATTGGTGTACCCATCCAATGGTGATCAGGTTTCTTACAGCTGAAATACATGCTCGGTTTTTTGGATTCTAGATTAAGAAAGATCTGGTTGTAAAACCGATTTTTCTCAAGAAGAATCGCATATTATATTTCCGTGAAGCAAATAAAGGTATTAAATTCCAAATCCCCAGAGATGAAACAAAAAATCCCCTGGCTCAACCACTAATATACATGTTTGTTTATATAAACTACAATAATTATGGCGCAAGACATATCCTTCCTCAAATTTAAAAAAATGTTTCTTTAGTAATTGTTGCTAAAATTATGTAACAACCCCAAATTTTCCTTCATTTAACTATGATGGTTAAGATGAATAAAAATTAATAAAATTAAATAGTTGGAATAAATAAAATATTATTTATACTAACATAAGGGAAAAAGA
Organism: Timema californicum; assembly: GCA_902141385.1. Lineage (NCBI taxonomy): Eukaryota > Metazoa > Arthropoda > Insecta > Phasmatodea > Timematidae > Timema > Timema californicum. The sequence continues at coordinate 142,005 of CABFOW010000256.1, forward strand.
CGAGGCATAAAAGTTTATAATATTGTCATATATTTTTATTACTATTACTATCAGCATCATCATAATCATAATCTTAGAAAAATTTGCATATAAGGGTAGGCCCCCCTACTTTGAGTTAAGAATACTTAGACCCCATCTTATCATATCATGCTAAAGTCCTCGTAACTTAACCGTTCGTAAAGTATAACCCTTGGTTAAACTTTGAGTCTCGTTTTACAATACTATTTAGATGTTTTAGTTACCCGCCTCAGTAGCGTAGTTAGCTAACGCGCCTTCCCAAATCCCATCCCATTAGATAAATTAGTACTTAAGCGTATAATCCGAACGGGTAGTAAGCCGTGGTGCTAAATTTAAAAATGTGCTCGTTCAGTTCCATACAGAAGTATAGAGAATAAGTAACAGTGTATATTATTTCATTTATCATCTTTGGTGTAGTGTTTCCACCTTAATTTATAGACCTATATTATTTTCGTTTCATGAATCTTGTAAGTTTTTAATAAATGGATATTTTAAGATAAAAGTGTGATAAATTCTGTGTAGTGCACTGTACCATTAATTTTATTATGAGGTGTACAAGGGAACCTAGTGGCAGTATAGGGATTAATTATTTTTTCCTGTCCTAATAAAATTTAATAACATTTCACATGTGTGTGTGTGAGTGTGTTCGTGTGTGTGTCACAATTTGTCTATCTAAACAAGGATGGCATCATACCACCACAACCGAGTAAATGGTAGCTCTTAGTAGCGGATGATATTCACCCGTCCATCACAGAATCTACCTTAATATATGAGTGAAAACTGACCCTGAGAACAGGACAATTTCTGGATAGCTCAGCGGTAGAGCATTGGTTCTTTAAATAAAGTTCCTGGGCTCGCTAACATGTCCAGGTGTTATTTTTCCATTTATTCTATAAAACAAGGTTTGTTAAATTAATGGTTGACGTGATTATTTAGCGACATAAATACATATTTACAGTTTGTGTCTTAGTCCCCACAATACTAGTAATTAAAATAGCAATCTATTATTTTGCCAGTAAAGAGGAATTCGAGTTCCGCTTGAATAAGTTTTCCACTTCAATTATGTATCACTGCATTTCCTTATTCCCTCACTAATAATTAATTGTATCCCTTAAATAGACCTCGACCAAAATTGTATGCATCAAACAATAAATAAAAACGCTTAAAATAATAATTTCTTTTGACCATTATTATTTTTCTTTCTATAACCGCGTTTACTACCCATTTGGATTATACACTTATGTATGAATTTTTCTAATGATTTTACGGGGGGAAGGCTATATTTATAGGAGGTGTACCCGTATTTGCGTGAAGTGAGAGTGGAATACCTTTTTTGAAAATCTCAGTACACCCAATTAAAGTTTGAACCTTGATATCCCCATCATTGGCAGTCCCACGAGTGTAGCGACTTAGACCAAGCGGCCACCAAAGCGGGTATTTTTAAATTTAATTATAAGCCTATTCACCCACATTGGAGGGTAAGCTGATTACGTTTAAAGCTCATATAGTTTGACTTAGCCGCTGATTGGGAAATCGAGATTCAAATCCTGATCGAATAAACTTAATGGCTTTTCCTCCAAAATTGTTTCCTATTCTCTTTTGATGCAAATGTAGGTATATTCTCCTTAGTTTATACCTGCTTATCTATGAATTATTAACTTTAAACAAAATAAATATAACCTGAGTGGATAGTAGGAGAAGGCGAATTTTGTTTTAGTATTTTTTTAATTTGAGCTAACGATAGAAGTAAAACGTTATTCCTAATATAAGCATAATATATTTTTAATAAAGGTCCTCATTTGAAACACCTTTAAATGTATAATAGTTTGGTATCAATATAAATTTACAAGATTCATCGGCTAAACTCTCGCAATATACTTAAAGGGCAGTGGCGAGGCGATCTGGTTTTGGTTGTAGTCTGAAGGCTTTTTTATCTAAAGGTTTTTATACTCTCCTTTCATGTACATTTGGTTACGATTCCTGTAAATTTAACCTTACTTATCCTTATTAAACTAGTTTAATTAGTTCTAATGCGTACTCGGATGGGTAGTAAGACGTGGCGACAAAATAAACAGCGTATGACAACTAGCGCGAATGTTTCTGCTTTTGAATGCACATGGAATTGAAAGAAAGGCACATGTGGCACTAAACCTAAACACAAACCTAAAGACGCTCAAGCTCATATCTTGAAGTGACTATTACATTAACTAGTATACCGTGGTATAATGGTCAGTGCACTTTGCCTCGAAGATATATATCCCGGGTTTGATACCCAGCTGACACAGTGGGTATTTTTCCTGAAAAGAAAATTATCCCGACTGTTATAAACGTTTGATAAATTAGTCTTAAATTAAGTTTAAGATCATTCCTGGCCCCACACCTTCATAATCAGTATCATCACATCATATCATCTCATTGCGGGTATGACGTGGAGAAAACCTCAATAAGTGTACCCCTGGGCAACGTTCTGTAGACCACAAAGACTATTACAGGCAACCGAACTAAATAATATCTTTCCCGGTGAAAGATACCATTATATATATATAATATGACAACTAGCGCGAATGTTTCTGCATTTGAATGTACATGGAATTGAAAGAATGACACATGTGTCACTAAACCTAAAGACGCACAAGCTCATCTCTTGACGTGACTATTACATTAACTAGTATACCGTGGTATAATGGTCAGTGCACTTTGCCTCGAAGATAGATATCCCGGGTTTGATACCCGGCTGGCACAGTGGGTATTTTTCCTGAAAAGGAAATTATCCCGACTGTCATAAACGTTTAATAAATTAGTCTTAAGTTAAGTTTAAGATCATTCCTGGCCCCACACCTTTATAATCAGTATCATCACATCATATCATCTCATTGCGGGTACGACGTGGAGACAATCTCAATAAGTGTACCCCTGGGCAACGTTCTGTAGACCACAAAGACTATTACAGGTGACCGAACTAAATAATATCTTTCCCGGTGAAAGATACCATTATATATACACACTCTATACTGTAACTATACTTAAATTTATTTATTGTTGATATTTTAAATATTGGAATATACTTGAATTTTGAATTAGATACTGGAAAAATATTAAGACTCCTTATATTAAAAGAAATGTGGGGTAAAGCTGTTTCCTTTAATCCATATGCAAACTGCAGTTATGCATGGAACAAAGGAAGAGGCAAAATTGTTAAAAGATTAAATATAAAAATGTTAAATGTTTTGAAAATTTAATTTTAATTTTTGTGTGCACGCTACAAAAATAATTTTGTTTGTAGCTATCAATATCTTAGCTTTTAATCTTGTTTTAACTATAATTATTTGAATATACATGAATTTTGTTCTTCGTATTTTTTATTATTGTTTGATTTTTATTTATGATTATATATATTTATCACTCTTATCTGTTATACATATTATTTGTTAAAAAATATTACGTTGTGTAAGGGTTTGACTGTAAAAGGGTGATGGTGACCATTCAAATAATTCTAATATTATATATTATTATTAGCACCGCGTCTTACTACCCATTCGGGGTTTACGCACTTACACTAATGTGTAATGGTAGGGTGATTGTGAGATGAAATGGAGGGCCTACAGTTTAACTTGAGATCCGAACCACGGTGGAGGCCTGGCATTCCACACATTCACAAGTTGTAATTGATATACGTCTTGTCAGAGGTGAAGGAAGGGTTTGGCAATCAGATAAATCTGTGCCAGGACCGAGGATTGAGCCCCGTACCCCAGCATAGAATTCCGACACCTTCCCCCTAGACCACCAGGTCACCTCTAATATTATGTATATGTATTTGCACACATGTATTTGCACACATGTATTTGTTTTTTTAGGACATTAGTTTTATACATGCTGATTAAATTTATTTCCAAGGTACAAAAAATTGTTATTAACCACAATATACTCTCATTTTAGGTTTATTTATTTGCTTCAATACAGTTGAGTATTCTTGCTATAAACAATGTTTACGTATGACAGACCTCAACTTAACTTTCTCTCATATTATGCCTTTTCAATGGGAATGTTTTGGTTCTGATAGCCTTTTATATACTAAACAAAATGAAAATATAATGAAATCTCAAAACTATCATCCAGTAGGTAGACGGCTTAAGCAAACACACACACACACACACACTATTTGAAAAGCTGAGCTACGTTGTAAGCCAAAAAGACACTTCACCTGAGCCTAATACTATCGGCAATAAGCTGTATATCCTATACCACAACTGCAACATAGCAGCAAACCGGTTTCAATGGTCACATGGTTTAAGGCGTCACTCTCGCAATAGACTAGGCTGCCGATGAGAGGGAGATTGGGATTCAAATCCAAGTCTAGTGTACTGAAAGTAGATTTTCCCAAATGGGTTTCCACTCCCCCTTAGTGAAAATACCAATACATTTCCTCCAAAATCAACCCTCCTTATCCCTAATTAATTATAGTAATTAGTACATATGCGTTTAACCTGGACAGTTAGTAAGATGTGTTGATTTTAAAAAAACACGGATGCAAATAAAAAGTTGGCATTTGATGATATATGAGACTTGTATCTTGTTGATCATGTCGAAATAAACACAATTTGTTGTTTGTTGCAAATAACCGTTCAAAGTGGTAAAAAAAAATATCAACAGAACTTATGAAACAAAGACCAACATTCTGTAGTATGAACAAATGTTTGTTCTATTTAAATGGTTTGTTTAAGTTTAAACAGGTGCGTGGTATATATTGTAATTATAAAGGCTACACTAGTAAATTAGTTCATTGGCATTGCGTTTAAATTGAGTGCAGAGAATAGCACTAAATTAACTACAGCGAATATCAACAAATAAGTTCCGAATCATTTTAATTACGTCACTGTCCTTATTGAAGGGAACACATTTCAATTATTAATTTAAATTAGTTGGAGAATAATAACTGGACACGGAACAGAACACGACGCCTGTAGCTTAGGGCGACGATGTTCTACCACTGAGCTATCCAGGATAAAACTTAAACAATGAGAAAAGAATGACTTCAAGCACGGGATGAATTATGGATAGCACAATGATAGAGAATTGGTGCACTAAGACAAAAGTCCCAGGTTCGATTCTCGTGTTCAGGTGTGATAAATCAATCAGGTAACATAAATCAATTCAATTAATTGATAACATTACAATCAATGTCTGTGTCACCCGTATCAGTGGCCACCTGGTATAACGCGTTACTCTCGCAGTAGACTAGACTGCCAATGATGGGGATATGGAGGTATAAGTCTAGGTTGGGAGTACCGAGGGTGGTTTTTCCTAAATAGTTTTCGATGCAAAGGCGGGTACACTTCCTATAAATGTAGCCCTTCTAATCCCTAGAACCATTAGCGTAATTAGTAAATATACTTATAACCTGAATGGGTAGTAAGACGCGGTGTTGAAAAAAAAAGTATGTGCCTGTTGAACGCCCAAGACATGAAATATAAGTGCATGGCCACCACTAAAACATCTTCTTCGTCCCGTATGTTGACACAAATTACAAACTCTTTCTTCGGTGTAGACCCTTGTGCAACACAAAAGTAAACTCGCTATATGTTGTTGCAGTGGAGACACAGCTTAAGGCGTTAATCTCGTGTTGGACTGGCCTTCTGGCGAACGGTAGATTAGTGTTCGACACCAGGTAAGGTTTACTGAGGATGATTTTTCCTAAACAGTTCCTCATTCTTTTTCTACGCAAGTATGGGTAGATTACCTCTAAAATGCTTTATTTCTCATCCTTACCCTATTAGAGTAATTATTATAAATGTGTATAACCCGAACAGGTAGTACGAAGCAGTGATAAATAAACAGTAAGCAGTGATTTATAAAATAGATTAAATCTGTAAAAAAAAAATGCTGGTTCTGTTTGGGTAGACAACGCGCATTGATATATAATATATATTAAAATTTCAAACCAATATCAACAGGCAAGCATAAAATAAATAACACAAATATAACATATTGCACTTCACCAAGGTAGGATTTTTTTTAAACACCGAGACTTACTTTTCCATTCAGATTATACGTTTAGGATAAATTATACACGTCACTTTCATATGTATTTCACGAGTATAACAAACAGTACCTAAACGTTTTGCTATAGTTTATATATCACACGGCGTAATAGCTGGGATGAGTAATAAGACGCTATGCACAAACTAATTGAACCCCAGGGGAAAAAAAATTGCACATTTGTTCAAGATTTCCTATGGAACAGTGAAAAATTATTTATGTTATATTTATCAACATTATTTGAATGTACTTGTGTAATTTATTTAATCCTAAATCCAGGCAAATACTGATATTATTCTATAACATATATGACCATAATTACTCCGTAGCTTTAGGGACTCTAAAAGTTAATTGCCACCCTGACAAAATTACGCCACCTATTCCTATTTTGAGCCAATTCTTTCCGGTCTAACTTATTACAATCCTATCAGGTATATTTAAATGCTTTCCTCCCATAAGTGTCCAGGTCTTCTCAATAGATTCTTCCCATTGGGTTTGCTAGTAGATACCCTGAACGTGGTTGTAGTTAGTCTCCACTCTCGCTGCATGTCCTGCCCACCGTAACATGGGACATTTTATCACCCAAACAATTTATGGTGATGATTACAGGGTATGTGACTCTTAATTAAGTAACCTTTTCATTCTTCATCATCTTAATACCTTTCTGGACACAATATTTTCCTAAGCACCTTGTTTTTCGAATATCCGAGTTGACTTAAATATTGTAATGATACCTCAATTTTAAATTAGCTCATTCGTTATATTAGACTAATGTGACAATATCCTACGCTTATTAGTTTTCTCAAATTAAATGAACATCTCCTAAATTCGAATAATCGCCTACCTAAGCTATCGCCATCAGAGTATGAATATAACAATGTTTATAGAAGTGATTTAGTAATTAATATTGAACAACTTCAGTGTAGCAATGGTATAAGGTGTCACTCTCATGTTAGAGAGCATGCTGATTACGGGGATATCAGCGTTCGAATTCCGGTTGGATCTACTGAAGGTGGTTTTTCCTCAATGGTTTCCCGCTCTCCTTCCATGAAAATGCTTCCTTCCTCATCCCTACCCCATTATCGTAGGCAGTAAGACAGCATGAGAAAATAAAACTATACAGGACTCTTACTAGAGAACAAATCTATTCAAATTGCAGAGGTTAACGTATTTTACCTGTGAACTAAGATTTGTAGGAAATACCTTTTGATATACAGGTGTCTTTAATCTACAATATGTTTTAATGAAAACGAACTATAAACTTACTTGTAGAAATACTTGTGAGTTATATCAAGACAAGAGTAAGCTACAATTTATGAAACAGAATTTTCTAAATTATTTTTAAAAACTACAAATGAATTTACTCATAAATTTATATATTCGTAATTTTATCAAACAGCTCTCAGAACCCAAGCAGCTGTCAGTCGGAGAAATAAAATAGAGCCGTGGTGGCTGGTTAGTGTGTTCGGTGGAAAGATAATAAAGTAGGTTTGTGAGCCACGTGATAGCAGACGGGGCAGTTGACTGGAAAAAAATGGAAAATGAAAGCTTGCGATCGTTGGCGGGGGAGGGGGGGGGATCACCGGAAGAGTAGCGTTCCTGATCAACCAAGTGGAAAAGCTGGAGAATATGGATTTTGTATACATACATGGATGTACTCGTAAATGTGTGTCCCACGTCTTACTACACACCTAGGCTATTTGTATAGTCAAACTAAATAGGTACGGATAATTAAAGTATAATTTTGAGGAAATGAACCTTCACTTGCATATAGAAAGATTTAAAAACCATTTATGAAAAATCCTCTTCATTCCACACGGCCAGGATTCAAACCTCAAGCTCTATTTATAGAGTGACGCTTTAGACTTTTCAACCACCAATGCAGAACACGGATTTTGAAACGATTCGAAGGAAAATATTTGCATGTGTATAACAGGAATACCAAGTTTAGTACAGAGTTTGTCCGACCATCCCTTTGAGTATTGATCGTAAATGCACATTTGTATCATATTGACTCTTCAATCACCGTGTTGTCAATCAGCTTGATTTTAGATCAAGGAGAGCTTGGCTCACAATCAAGTTAATTCATAGGGATAAAATTCTCTACTCAACCAATAAACCGACCACGTATCTGACAAACTACAAAGTAAAGCAAATATGGGAACACAGTAAAAAGTACTTTATGCATTGATGATCTAAATATTTTATAGTGGGTAGCTACAATAAAAGAATAGAATCAACATCAAAAAAAAAACTTACAAATGTTATTATGAACATGATTTTTTTTTGCTTTATATCAACTCAATGCATGTTGCTTTAATGTACAGTAATCTCTTTATGTTATGTCTCTGGTAGTAATAAATTGCATTTTATACCACGTTTCTTTAGAAATAGGTTTTGAGATATTGATTGACGATCAACTCACATCTGATTTGTGACAAGGCCACAGATTATCCAGGTAAATTGTCTCCTTGAAATATAGGAACACTATACGAAAAAATGAGAGTCAAATTGGGTATCATGTCAAGTACTAAGTCAATATAGGATCATTAGAAAGTCTCTTTCATGTACTTCCAAGAATCATCTATCTTACTGGCACACCCAAATATTATATATATATATATAATTTTATATATTATATTATAAATAAAAATTACATATTATATTATTAATAAATATTATATATATATTAGCACCACTTATTTGTGTTATTCTCTTACGTACTATTTACGCTAGTGGTTTTATAGAATAATAAGGTTATACTTAAAGGAAATGTACCCACACTTACGTGGAGAGTGAGTGGATAGCCATTTTAGAGAAAATCACCCTCAGTACACGTGACTGAAATTTAAACCTCAATTTCCCCATCAAAGTTGGTCTGATCTACTACGAGAGAATTGCCTTAGACCATGCGGCCACCGAAAAAGTTCCAAATACAATGTTAATCACTCGGGACCGAACACTTTTGATGTGGTATATAAGATGAGTGTGAAACAAGAACAGGAATGCTCTTTATTTTATGACAAAGGAGTAGACTTGGAAAAACACATCTTCCTGCCAGCTGGACAGCTGGGATACAAATTGACTCACCATCTGTCTAGATAATGGCCGTTATAGAGTTTGAGCGAGTAGATGGAAAAAATATGGTGTACTCAATTGAAGAGCCCCACCCACCAGAGCTACCATTTTGGACTGGAGAGAATGGGAACTATGGTGCATCCGCATACGAGCGGACGGCCCAAGATGACGGAGTACACAATTCAGGATGTGAAAGAGCGATTATTGGCATCCCTACAAAAATCACTTCGGATGCTATCCCAAGAGGCTGGACGATCGTATTCGACCTTTAAAAAAGCAGCCAAATAGGCATAGATTAAGCCGTACCGTATCACGGTTGTTCACAAGTTATAACCAACCACCCGATCTTGCAAAACGACTGGTGTTTTGTCAATGGTTGGACCAATTTTTCACTGAAAATCCATGGCGTAATTTTCTAACGAAGCATGGTTCCATTTATCCAGCAATGTAAACTCGCAGAATACACGGGTGTGGGCCAATGTTATCCCTACGCCTTCAATGAAGAGCAATTGCATACCACTAAAATTGGTGTCTGGTGTGCAGTGTCTCATCGCCGTATCATTCAGCCAATCTTTCTTGAAGAAATGTTGAATAACGACCGATACTTGGAAATATTTACTGAGTTTGTGTATCGGTTAGATGATCAGGAACTTTCATATATCTACTTCTAACAGGCTTGTGCAACTTTCCAGACCTCCAATAGAAGCATGGCAGAAATTCGCAGTTTTTTCCAGGATAGGATTATTTGCAAATATCTGTGACCACCTAGGTCTCCAGAACTGAAACCCACAAATTTATTTAACTGAGAACTTTTAATAGGTACGGCTTATGCCAACAATCAAAGCTCGATTGAGGAACTGTAAGACAACATCAGACGTGAAATTTATCCCATCGACGTTGCTACGCTACATCGCACATTTGCCAATATGGAGCATCGAGTAAATTATGTGTCTGGACGCTGGTGGTGGGCACTTCCTGCATCTTGTATGAGAGAGTCCTACTTGACAATGAGCCAATATTGAGCGTCGAGTGAATGTGTCTCTGGACGCTAGTGGTGAGCACTTCCTGCATCTTGTATGAGACAGTCCCACTTGACAATGAGCCAATATGGAGCGTTGAGTGAATGTGTCTCTGGACGCTAGTGGTGGGCACTTCCTGCATCTTGTATGAGACAGTCCCACTTGACAATGAGCCAATATGGAGCGTTGAGTGAATGTGTCTCTGGACGCTAGTGGTGGGCACTTCCTGCATCTTGTATGAGACAGTCCCACTTGACAATGAGCCAATATGGAGCGTTGAGTGAATGTGTCTCTGGACGCTAGTGGTGGGCACTTCCTGCATCTTGTATGAGACAGTCCCACTTGACAATGAGCCAATATGGAGCGTTGAGTGAATGTGTCTCTGGACGCTAGTGGTGGGCACTTCCTGCATCTTGTATGAGACAGTCCCACTTGACAATGAGCCAATATGGAGCGTTGAGTGAATGTGTCTCTGGACGCTAGTGGTGGGCACTTCCTGCATCTTGTATGAGACAGTCCCACTTGACAATGAGCCAATATGGAGCGTTGAGTGAATGTGTCTCTGGACGCTAGTGGTGGGCACTTCCTGCATCTTGTATGAGACAGTCCCACTTGACAATGAGCCAATATGGAGCGTTGAGTGAATGTGTCTCTGGACGCTAGTGGTGGGCACTTCCTGCATCTTGTATGAGACAGTCCCACTTGACAATGAGCCAATATGGAGCGTTGAGTGAATGTGTCTCTGGACGCTAGTGGTGGGCACTTCCTGCATCTTGTATGAGACAGTCCCACTTGACAATGAGCCAATATGGAGCGTTGAGTGAATGTGTCTCTGGACGCTAGTGGTGGGCACTTCCTGCATCTTGTATGAGACAGTCCCACTTGACAATGAGCCAATATGGAGCGTTGAGTGAATGTGTCTCTGGACGCTAGTGGTGGGCACTTCCTGCATCTTGTATGAGACAGTCCCACTTGACAATGAGCCAATATGGAGCGTTGAGTGAATGTGTCTCTGGACGCTAGTGGTGGGCACTTCCTGCATCTTGTATGAGACAGTCCCACTTGACAATGAGCCAATATGGAGCGTTGAGTGAATGTGTCTCTGGACGCTAGTGGTGGGCACTTCCTGCATCTTGTATGAGACAGTCCCACTTGACAATGAGCCAATATGGAGCGTTGAGTGAATGTGTCTCTGGACGCTAGTGGTGGGCACTTCCTGCATCTTGTATGAGACAGTCCCACTTGACAATGAGCCAATATGGAGCGTTGAGTGAATGTGTCTCTGGACGCTAGTGGTGGGCACTTCCTGCATCTTGTATGAGACAGTCCCACTTGACAATGAGCCAATATGGAGCGTTGAGTGAATGTGTCTCTGGACGCTAGTGGTGGGCACTTCCTGCATCTTGTATGAGACAGTCCCACTTGACAATGAGCCAATATGGAGCGTTGAGTGAATGTGTCTCTGGACGCTAGTGGTGGGCACTTCCTGCATCTTGTATGAGACAGTCCCACTTGACAATGAGCCAATATGGAGCGTTGAGTGAATGTGTCTCTGGACGCTAGTGGTGGGCACTTCCTGCATCTTGTATGAGACAGTCCCACTTGACAATGAGCCAATATGGAGCGTTGAGTGAATGTGTCTCTGGACGCTAGTGGTGGGCACTTCCTGCATCTTGTATGAGACAGTCCCACTTGACAATGAGCCAATATGGAGCGTTGAGTGAATGTGTCTCTGGACGCTAGTGGTGGGCACTTCCTGCATCTTGTATGAGACAGTCCCACTTGACAATGAGCCAATATGGAGCGTTGAGTGAATGTGTCTCTGGACGCTAGTGGTGGGCACTTCCTGCATCTTGTATGAGACAGTCCCACTTGACAATGAGCCAATATGGAGCGTTGAGTGAATGTGTCTCTGGACGCTAGTGGTGGGCACTTCCTGCATCTTGTATGAGACAGTCCCACTTGACAATGAGCCAATATGGAGCGTTGAGTGAATGTGTCTCTGGACGCTAGTGGTGGGCACTTCCTGCATCTTGTATGAGACAGTCCCACTTGACAATGAGCCAATATGGAGCGTTGAGTGAATGTGTCTCTGGACGCTAGTGGTGGGCACTTCCTGCATCTTGTATGAGACAGTCCCACTTGACAATGAGCCAATATGGAGCGTTGAGTGAATGTGTCTCTGGACGCTAGTGGTGGGCACTTCCTGCATCTTGTATGAGACAGTCCCACTTGACAATGAGCCAATATGGAGCGTTGAGTGAATGTGTCTCTGGACGCTAGTGGTGGGCACTTCCTGCATCTTGTATGAGACAGTCCCACTTGACAATGAGCCAATATGGAGCGTTGAGTGAATGTGTGTCTGGACGCTAGTAGTGGACACTTCCTGCATCTTGTATGATACAGTCCCCCTTGACAATGAGCCAATAGGGAGCGTTGAGTGAATGTGTCTCTGGACGCTAGTAGTGGGCACTTCCAGAATTCTATACGAGATGGTCCTACTTGACAATGAGCTAATATTGAGCGTCGAGTGAATGTGTGACTGGACGCTAGCAGTGAGCACTTCCAGCAGCTTGTATGAGACAGTCCTAACTTGAAAATGAGCCTATGTAAGTTTTAAATTATTCAGGTGTAACTTTCCAATCATGAGTTAGTTTAAAAAAAAAGGGTTCAGTCCCAAGTGGATCACCATCTATTTACTTTAGGGTAGATTTACGATTATACTTTTGTAAAAATGATATTTCGGGGAAGATTTATGGGGTACAGCCTATTAGACACCAGTGGTCAAAATAATAATTGTTAATTGCCCATAGAATATTTTGTGAATTTTAACTTTCTCTCGACCCCTAGAGCTCGAGATATTGATAAATATTGACGTTTCATGGCTCCCTGCTAAAAAAAAAAGTCCTCACAATGCCGTCGGTCTGTTTGTATGGCTGTGTGTGTGTCTGTATTTTGGCCTGGAGCCAAAACTATGTTACCAATCTGGCTTAAATTAGTGCATAGGGATTTCGTTAGGATACCATGAGGGTTTTTTAGAAATTGTATGTAGAGCCTTAAAATTAAAGGTAGTTTACGGTTGGACCAAAAGAGAGCAAGATCGATTTTTTTTCAAAATATACTTACGATTTTGATTATATTTCGTAACTAGGCACTGTTTAGCACTACAATTACAAAGGAAACTCTCATTTTCTTATGAAAATGACAGGATACTTTACATTAGCGGAAATTTCCAAATATCAATAATATATTTACAAAAATTTGAGATACGAATTTGAAGTACATTTAAAAAAATTACTTTATTTGAAATATATTTCTATAAAAACAAATTTTCTTAGCTATATTCAAACAAATACTTTTGAATGGAGGTATTTATGAAATTGATTTTCATGGTATTTGGTACCTATAGAGAGATCTTTCTCTTTTCTTGATGTTGTTGTAATGGTATGCATTATTTAAATATTCTTTTTGCTGGAGGGTTTCTTCAACAATTTATGTTAAGTTGTTTCACAAACCTTACGAGATTTAGGAAAACTCGCTATTATATTGAGAATGGATTAAGAACGGAGCTGTTGTTTTTAGAGATTTGTCCACAGTTTCTTGCCTTCCCCTAAAGGAACGGCGTGATTATGTATGTTTGTGTATTTTGCACACTAAGTCATAGTACCCATTCGGTCAATCCACATATAAACCCTATTGTGATAGGAATGAGTAATGTTGTGTTTTGAAGAATAGAACCTACATTTGCGTGGAGGGAAGGTGAAAAGCAATTTATTTAAAATCAACCTCAATACAACCAAAAAGGATTCGGACCCTAATCTTCCCCTCATTCAGCAGTCCAGTCTATTGCGAGAGGGAAGCCCTCAATCATTCGATCATAGAAGTTGGTTTCATTGTTCTAAAACAGTAAACCTATTTAATGAGAATGTAATTATAAATCGTTAAAACTTAGCCAAACAGGATAGTATGTTTTAAACAGACATTAGAATATTAGATAATCTCCAACTCTATGTTTATTTCAAAACAAAGGTTGATTAATCATGAGAAAAAAGTGTTTGTTTACCCAACAAAAAAGTACAACAATAGAACTAATTCAAAGTTTGCTTTGGGCGCTACTATAAGATATTTAAAAAATTTCCTCCAGTAGATCGAGTATGGGTCTATTTACTTTTTAAAACTTTGTATTTAATTAGTGTGTGAAATGTTATTATTGTTATTATCACACTTGTGTATATTCAGCTGAAACATTACAATGGGAAAAAAAAAGACGAGTCAATATGAAATATAAATGTTTACGACAGGTAGTGTGGCCTACAATTGAAAACATTTGTATTTGACAGCTGCGGTGAGTGAGTGGATGTCGTAAGGGTTGATTGTTTACTTTGAGTTTTAACCTATATAGATCGCAGCCACAATGTACTCATCACTGATTCAAGTAGCCTACTTTCAGTGGTCACGAGTGCTTTGAAAATTATTATTTTAATGGAGCAGTTATTCTTCTCTTTGATAGAAACGAACCACATCGTTAGAGGAAATTAGTATATACTATATTTAGGACTATAACTTTTATAAACACTTGTATATTACACATAAATAACCTCCCTTTCTTGGAGTTGATTCGACAACATTCATTGTTGACGTTAAACGAGTATCACTACAGGAGATTATGTGAAAAGTAAAAATATATTGATACAAGACATATTGGCTAAATAAGTAACATTTTTGCCTGGTTAGTTAAGAGTAGTGGGTTCAAGTCCTGGTAAGAATGAAAAAACATCTTTGGTGAAATAGACGTTTTGCATTTAGCAGTTTTTAATTAACGACTGAGGGTTGGGTGCTGAGTCTGTTCCGTATTTAAGTTAGTTTATAGGTATTGTTCTTATATAAATATATAGTTATTTCAGAAAATGTACAGTACGTAAAGCAATTTTAATAAATGTATAAAATAGATAAATACATTAATAGATGTATAGAGATATCGAGAGATAGATAAACGATCTATCCAGGCATTAAAATGAGTATTTTTGGTATCTACTTAAGTGACCGCATGGTTTAACGCACTACTCTCGCATTAGACTATACTGCCGATAACGGGGATATGGAGGTTCGAATTTCGGTTGAGTGTACTGAGAATGGTTTCTTCAAAAATTGTTTTCCACTCTTCTTCCACGCAAATACGAGTACACATTATTTAAATATAACCTTCCTAATCCCTAAAACCACTAGCCTAATAATTATGTAGTAGTTCTTAGACTGTGGGGATGGACCTAAGTGACTCGTGAGTTATAAACCGTTTCGTAGGAAGTGTAAACTTAGTAAATGGCTGTTATTTATATGTGTTCCACTCTTTTGTATGTGATTTAGTTATTTATTTTATAAAAACAAAATTGGATAGACAGTTTTTACCAGCGTGCCTTTTTGCTATGTATTATGACTCAGAATATTTCGTGTACCTTTAATATATTATGATAACCTGATTACCATAAACTGGCATCAAAATAAGAGCTCTTAGCCCCCTGGGGGGGGGGGATCCAAGCCCTTGCTTTTATTACAATATGAATTATAAATAAATACTTCTTATATTTTTAGTAAAATTTGTTATGATGACAATATTTTTTTAAACTCTTATGATACCCAATTTTTGTTTTAATCTTACGTACTACCTTTCCCCTCATATATAAAATTAGCTTATCTTCAATACAATTATAATTTGCAATTAATTCCTTCATTTTATTTAAATAAGAATGGCTAAAGAAATGTAACATTTATCAATTTATTGGTAAAACAGGGTTTCTACAGGCAACTAATTCTTTGGACATTAGCTTGGACCATAACCAAAGGTAAAATATGAAATTTATACTTTACTTACTTTGATAAGACTTTTATTAAAATGTGCTAGAATATATCCCATTATATCATTGATGAGTTACAATGAACTAATAATTTACTACCATTGAATTTCTGTCGATAAATATCCATGATGTAAGCCAGCAAGCGAGCTATACTAACCGAGCGGCCGCGGATGTTGACAATTATAGTGCCAACATTTGCGGATAAAAGGTGTCATGTTGTCAGCACTACGAGCTGTTAACCTCAGTTTTTTAAGCTGGAGTGACTACTTATTTATTCGAGTAGCTCCTCATTTGTCCTCACGAGGTATGAGTTTGAACCCGTTCAAGACCAACTGCTTCACTCATGTATTTTTAAAGAACCAGTGCTCGATCCAGGGACCTCTGGATCTGTAGCCAGGAATCCTGACTACTAGACCAAAGAGGCGATCACATTTCAAGCAAAAGCCATCTAAAACAATGACATGAGTTTAGTAAAGTTTAGTCATCTAGATAAACACTAGTGTACTGATAATAATCATACCAATCAACACATCAGTCTAGTCTTGCCTGATTTATTAGAGATGGAAAGGTTGTCATTTGAATCTCGGTTGAGTGTTTGGGGTTTTTTATTTTTCCCAAATGATTTCTATTTCTTGTCCCAACAAGGCGCTGGTACGATTCATCTAATTTTTTTTCCCATTCCGAACCTCATCGATTGAAATTAGGCAATTAGGAATAGGACCCTTGAATCCATAGAATCCTCAAGGATATTTGAAATTCGAGAATTCGAGAATCAGAACCTTAAAAAACATTTCCAAGTGAAATTTGTTTTAAACCTTTAATAACACTTATTGGTGGCTCAGACCCAATAATGATTTAGGATGAAATTAATAGCCGTTCCCCAGATCAATAATTTAACACTTAAATGAACGTATGAATATTATATGGATTTTAAGAAAGAATGTTAAGATTTAGTTACTCTTTGTATTTTCTATCATTCCCTTTATATTTCCTCTTATGTTCTTAATTTTTTCCAAGAGTGGGATTCAAGATTTGGAAGTAAGTTGTAGATACAGATTTACAAGCTCGAGATTCTTATTCGTGAAATAGTGGATTAGAACTAACTCCAGTTGGTGTGGACGTTTTATTGTTCGGAGATGCCATTTGGGGTTAGGGTGATTTATTTATTTGTTGTAGGTACTATTGGCATTGTCCAAATCCCTACCCCTCTTCTTATGTTGTATCAGTTTGATCAGTCTTAACTTGATATTTATACTCGTCGAGTTTAAGGTAAAGCAATCAATGTTCATGATTGACACGCGTACATAGAGGCCGGTCAGAGGGATTTGTGTTGGAAGTGGGTGATCGGTCAAATGATATATTCAATGCGAGTTTATCGCGTGTTGTGTGTCATGTATTGTCTCTACTTATTATATTTATGTTAAATATTATATTTATTCTTATTACATACATTCTCGTCCAAGAGTTTGATTTATTAAATTTTAACTAAAGAAAAGGCGACAGCCGCCGATCCAGTCAAACTCACTAATTACATTGTAGCTTTATCGCGAGCGGTAATAGCTTCGGGTTCGGGTAAGGCTATTACGATTTTTGGATCACGTTCTTTCCAAAACCCTACTCCATCTTTTTTTAATGTTTTATCACGAACCGGAGTTTTGAGGTAAGCAAATACTAGCACCAAGGTGAGTTTTATTACCGGAATTATTATTTTAGTTTTTCCTATTCTCCTTGTTTATCACAAAGGATGATCTTCCAAATATCGTGTTCTGTTTTTTACTATCCGAAACACCACCACCATAAGTTAAAATATGTCAATATTCTGTGTGTATAGTATTACGTGCGACACGTGACCAATATATAAACTGTTTAGTAAAATAAAGTTCAAATATACTGTTTGTTCTATGTAATAAGTGACTTTCCTGGCAAATATTAGCATTTCCATTTTTACTTTCATTTATATCCCAGATATATCTCGGCTACAAGGTAATCTGTACTATAAACAAACAAAGACGTAGATTCGAGAGTTTGACTAGTTAAGGGAACATTCGTTGTTCGTTAGTGTAGAGCAAAAGTAAAGCTGTAAATAAACTCACACAAGCTAGAATATCGTCATCTCTCTTAAGGTCGTGCTTAAGAGGTGAAAGAGGAAACCCTTCAATTACACATTACAAGAGATAGATAATTAGTGACAACCGTACAAAAGTGGTAAACAATATTGTTTATCAATTTAAAATCTAAAAAACGTTTATCAAATATCAAATGAGATTTTGAACTTAAGTTTGAAAAAAGAATTAAAGTTTTATTTTTCAAATGCATTTTAATCATTAAAGATTTGAAAACCTAAAATAGACAAAAATAATAATCATTAAACCCAGATTGACTCAGAACTTAGCCTCTCATGAGAAAGTCAAGAATGTCATTAATCCCTTCCATTTTGCTCACACTCCTGTTAACCATACCAATAAAAAGGGTTCATTACGTTTTAATTTGAGCAAGGCCGAAGGCAACTGGGTAACACGATTACCCATTAAATATATTCAGACGCTATTGTGACTAGGCCTACTACTACCTGTTATTGATCTTAGCCTAAGAAAGTTTTTTTTTCATTCAAATATTAAAAATATAGACTTTAACATGGATTATCTTCCATCTCACCTTAAAATTTATCACAACTCAGTTCTGTTTAAGGTGGGGTGGAAGAGGATGCGAGAAATGACCAGTGTTTTATCTGTTTTTATGACAAAGAATTTTTTTTTGTTGCTAAAATAAATAAAATATTGCTTCAGTTCAAACATAGACTTTAATTTTATTCACATATTGCTATCAACCAACATTCCCTTAATATCTGTCACGAGCATAGTGTCTTTAACTAACAAACTATTTAAATGAAGAGAGAAAGTTGTCATTTAATTTTATAAGATCCTCGGATGATATTAAAGAAATTTTGAGGTCACCATGTGAAGAAAATTAAATTCTATAATTGTAATGGAGAAATTTTAATTTATTTTGGCCAAAAATGTTTTGCCATAAAAGCTGCAAAAACACCGACCTTTTCTTGAGGACCCTTCCATCCCGCCTTAAAGTTTGGACTTTCCTAACTGAGTGAGGGGTATTTCAAAAGGTTTATTGTAAGTATGAGTTAAAGTCAGCGTGTTATTTAGGAGTGAGTTAAGTTTAATTACCAGACTGAGTTTTATTAGGATTGATGTTTTGTTAGATTTTATAAAACCTTACTAGTTGGGTTATTAAATATATGTTTTATAACTTTACTTATTGTTATATCCTGGAAACGACAAATCTTTTCAATTGAGGTTTCCACAAAGTCTTAAAAGTTGTCATTTGAAAGCAGTAACCAAGATTTCGAAAAAAACTAGTGTTAGCCGAGTGATTTTAATCTAACTATATAAAAGCAAATAAGTGTATGTCAAATAAACATTTTCTATTTAATCTAAATTAATAAAATATAGATTTATTAAGTAAACAGGGAACATAGGTTATATTTAAATGTAAATAAATCAATATTACATTTCATCATTTATTTTTAGAAAGGTAGACTATCCATGCTGTTTATGAATGAACAAACTATTTATTTTGCATTTGGCATTAGTAATAAATACAGTTGAGATGCTTTATCCTGAAATATGATAGTACATCTAAAAAATCACAATTTTAAATTGATAGTAGTTAATAAAAGTATTTTTCACATCTAAAAATAAGAATGAAATAACAATAAAAACTATTTATTTAAACGATTTTAAAATTGTAAAATTTTATTAAACTGTTTAAATAATATAGTTCTATTAAAGCACTTATTGTCTTTGGTTCAAAAATATAATCTAATATTTTTATATTTACATTGAGTTTGTTCTTTACAAAAATAAGGAATAACGAGAAAATGTTTATAATTTTCTTATTTTGCATAGTTTCCTGGTGTTTTGGAACCATCTAAAAATTATGAATTCGTCAAAACAAATTCTATATTTTCTACTAATTTTAAATATACTTGGTTTATGAAAAATATTTGACGAGTAAAATCTCTTTACTTTTTTTCTTTTAAGGCGATTGGCCCTTTTCTTTTGTCGTGGGAGTGCAGAGCCATGGGAACAAACGGTTATCTTTAAGATTTTTTAATGCTTTACAATTTTCTTTTTGGAAATGGTTTTATCAAGAATAGAAGTTTGTTGATTAAGCTATACATTTTATCTACATAATTCTTTTATAATTTTAACAGTGATCAAATATCAATAGTTTTGAAAATGTTCAATAGAAAACTGCATAAAAAATATAA
Source organism: Timema californicum (assembly GCA_902141385.1). Lineage (NCBI taxonomy): Eukaryota > Metazoa > Arthropoda > Insecta > Phasmatodea > Timematidae > Timema > Timema californicum. The sequence goes on from CABFOW010000256.1 coordinate 162,296, forward strand.
AATGTTAACACCTAATAAACATTGATATATTATCTTAGAAAATGTGTTGAAAATATTACTATAAAAATTTTACTCGCTCTCGAGAAAGATGATATTTCCAAACGTTTGATTTTTCAACAAGACCTGTCCGGTAGCTAGCGCCACCTACGGTTTCTGTTGTAACGGGCTAATCTGGCTTAGCCCCGTTCAAATGTAAAACACGAACATTTTTGTGTTACAAACAAGTCGTCAAGAGTTAACAAATGAAATAATAGTGTTGAATGCTACACCCATAACATTTGTGTGTTTGTTTACATACCTACTTCACCAACTTTTCCATCGAGTCTGATGCCCCGCTGAAAACAACAACATCGAGGGAACTGGCTGGGCGTGACCTCAGGCAAGAGTTCCGCGCCGGACAACGAACTTCAATCAACTGAAAGCGCCGGGAACAATGTTCGCCGACGCGAGTTGATGTTCCAGAATAAAAAAGATCTTTTCCCCACCACTTCACCCCATCACGTGGGGTTCTCATGGTATATATCCGCTGGGCCGCTGGGAAGAAATACAGAATCCTGCTGGACACCATCAGGGCCGTTGGATCACAGCACACTCTCGTCACGTCGGCTAACTCATTGGATCAACGTAGAAATACAGTTCGGGGAGATGGATCCACGAGACAGGAACAAATTTCTGTAGTAGTCTATTGTACGACAGAATGTTTCATCCAATCTTCAAGTCAGGAGTTAAGACAGTATCACCTTAACTACAAGTTAGGAGTTAAGAATGATTCATCCAAACTTCAAGTTAGGAGTTAATGAAGTACCACGTAAACTACAAGTTAGGAGTTACGTAAACTTCAAGTTAGGAGTACTGTTAGATGTTGTGAATATATAGAGATTAGGATTAGGTTTAGCTTATTTTATGGCCAGTTAAATATAGTAACTTATTCGTAAGCATTAGGAAATAAGCAGTGTCAATGTCTAGACACTGGCATAGCCCAACGGTAGCTTGCCAGGGAAAGAGATAGTTCATGTTATATGGAGGCCTGGGATCTATACCTAGTTAGGTACGGTTGCCATTCCACGCACTTGTGTTGAGTGGGTAAACTGTGGGCCGCTCGTGCTTCTCAGGATTGGCCCGCGGGTTTATCTATGTTGCTAAGCAGTATTAGTCCCCTTTGGAGTATACAGCGTAGGAGCCGTTTTCTGCCCCTCTGGCGCGGCTGGAGCTGTCATTTGTTACTCATGTATGAGTTGTGATATTGACCGCCCTTCAGGTGATCAAACTGTGGGACGTGTTCCCAACCGGGCATGGCCCGTAGGTTTAAATATACCTATGTAAATTGATTGAGCCTCTTGTAAGGGGTTTGGCCTGTATTCTAGGCCCTCGTATATAACGGGACTTGAACTTGCCCTATGTAAGTCATAACTTAACGTGCGTGTCCAACATGCCTAGTGGTTAAGGGGCCAGTAATGTAACTCTGTTGTCTGAGTTAGTTCTTCTGGCGCCCCACGCCCCATGTTGGCCCAGACTTAGGCAATGTTACCTAAAATCTAACTTAGTTTGTATAGACTGTTCTTATTGAGATTACGTGCATAATCCTTGTCATGTATCATGTTATTTCAATAAATTGCATTACTTCTATATACATCCCTTTTCTTTTTTACTTCTGTATTTATATGTTCGTGCACCCCTAAAGAAAATACCTGTCGGTGCACTGTGATCAATCTGTTCTTATTGTCGAGGAAGGATACTTTGGTCAGTTGTGAAGCCACGCCAAGCCTTTCACCCTTCTGCCCACCATCCCACAAAATAAGGTTCTAGACTTGCACTAGACAGGGTCAAAGGCCTTAAACAAATATCAAACGCAAAATGTATTTTTTAAATAAAAATATTTTAAGGCCCTATATATAAAATTAATTAATGTCATGCTTTTGTTCTAAATTGCAATTAAAAGGTATTTTACTTTATATTTAAGTATTTAATATCAACTAAGTTGTCTTCATTCTGAACAAAAAGTTCGGTAAATTAATAGTGAGTTAATGGTCGTGAGTTTGGTTTCTCTTCTTGCTCTAGAACTATTTTCTTAAACAGCCCTTAATTGCTCGTATATGCTCTGAGTCAGTAAATAAACCTGTCAGTGCTTAGATCATGTGAAGTTTCAGTACTAGATGTTTCCTTAGTGATATTCTCCGAACTTCTAGAATCGTATCTGGGAATGTTCTACTTGATGTATCTAACACGAGTTTCTGGAATGCTGTATGTGAAGGTGGTTGTGTCCTAGTTACTAAAAACTTTAGCACTCACAGTCAGTTCAGACCCAAAAGTATATTTTAATGTTGCCATATTTCCATGTCTGAGTTACATAATTCAGGAAAAGCGACGAGTGAATGACTTTTTCACATTATGACACTATTATAGATGGTGTAAAAAATTTCAAACCTAACAGTTTATTTTTATTAGACGTGATGGTTACTAAAGTCGCCCCATAGTTTATTTGGTGCTGACTGACAGCTGACAGCTCTGAAAAGTTACTAGACCAAATTATGTATCCCTATACCAAAGCATGTGATCTGCAGAACATGTGTTTAGCAGATGTCACGTCTCACAGTCAAATTTTAGGTTTATACAAAAACATATACGACTATTTTATTTATTATTTATTTATTGTTGACCTTGATATGTTGATGGCCTAGTATTAATGTTGTCTATAATATGTTTTTTTAATGTAGCATATAATCTCATATTAATTATTATTATTATTATAAATAAATAATTTTAATAATTTTTTTACAGATAATAGTTTGTTAATAGTATTAATAGCAACATTATAAATGTGAAAAATCTGAATGTATAGTATTACACATAGAAAAAAAACACTGTCATAAACCTTTTTAACAGTATTACAACATATTGGCGACCTGGCGGTCAAGGGATATGGTGTCAGACCTTTGTGGTGGGGATCCGGAGTTCATTCCTCGGTCCCGGCACAGGTTTATCTGATTGCCAAACCCTTCTTTCACCTCTGACAATACGTGTATTAATCACAACTTGTGAATATGTGGAGTGCCAGGCCTCCACCGTGGTTCGGATCCCACGTTAAACTGTAGATCCTCCATTTCATCGCTTAATCACCCTACCATTACACATGGGCGTAAGTGCGTACAACCCAAACGGATGATAATAATAATAATAATAATAATAAAACATATTAAAAAGCATTCTAAAGTAGTTTAAAGTAGGTAGTGGTAATAAAGTTAAAACTTAGAAAACTCAGGAATAGCTATAACAAAATATATAGATTTTCAATTGAATGTATTAGATAGTTTTAAAATTGGTAGATGAATTAAATAACATCTAATATTCCTAATATTGATTATATTTTGCTTTTAATGAGCAAAAAAATGTCATATATAAAAATGTTAAATAAATCGATATAGCATTGAATTAAAACATAGGTTGATTCCAAGTCTAAAATACACATTTAACATATTAAAACCTAGATACAGAATTTGGATACAACAAATTAAGGACAAAAACAAAGTTTAAAGATAAACAGTGTTGTAAATTAGGTAATAAAATTGAATTCATGGGTTAACATCGCCCAATGATGTTTAATAAAGTAATGAAAATATTCTGGTTACAACGTTTTTGAAGAATATAATAATTTTTATTTTAAGGTTATGTATAAAATCTAAGCCTTATCTTGTTGGTTCAGTCCCATTAATCCTTGTGCTAATCAGCCATTAGAATGATACTGATTTATATTCTCCGACATGTTTCGTTATAAAAATACCATAATCATGGACAGCGTGAAGTGAAATTAAAGACCCATGAAGAAAACTTGAGAATTATGTTGTTCGAAAATCTTGATAAATTATCGTTATATTAATGAATTTGTAAAAGACTATTAATAAACAAACAAACTTACCAACGTTGCTGTGTGGAATTAGATTCACTACTCTTAAACAGTTATAACATAGTATCTAACAAAACTACAATAACTTTTAACTTGAAGTCTTAGCGTGGTATTTATTTATTCAACACTGGAGAAAGACTTGCAATTATTTTCCATTACACCTCACAGATTATTTTGGAATACTATAAACATCCTAAAACTCGAAGTTAAGCCTAGAGGGCAACACAACACAATCTTGGGGTTAAGAGATTTATTAAATAGTCTTGATACACTTAAATTGAAATAAAATATATCCGTGGAGCTAAAAATAGGAATAGGTGGAGTAGTTTTGTCAGGGTGACAAATGAATTTTAGAGTCCCTAAAGCTACGGAGTAATTATGATCATATATGTTATAGAATAATATCAGTATTTGCCTGGATTTAGGAGTAAAGAAATTACACGAGTACACTAAAATAATGTTGATAAATATAACATTAATACATTTTCACTGATCCATAGAAAATCATTGAATAAAGGATATTTTTTTTCCTGGGGTTCAATTAGTTTGTGCACAGCGTCTTATTACCCATCCCAGCTATATAACGTGGGATCTTTAACCAAACGTTTAGGCACAGTTTGTTATACTCGTGAAATACATATGAAAGTGACGCGTCTAATTTATCCTAAACGTATAATCTGAATGGGTAGTAAGTCACGGTGCTAAAAAAAAATATTACATTGGTGAAGTTCAGTGTGTTATATTTGTGTATATCGATCACTGAGAAACACTCGCTATTTTTTTATCACACGCTTTAATGTTATATTAGATAACTAATTATTCTAATATAGCTAAAAACCCGTTTATTTTCCAAAGATAACACGCTCACACACAGAAATAATTAATATTCTCAAAAGAATACACAGATTACAAAGTAGCCGAATTGATATTTAAAAAAATACACTGTATTATCCAAATTTGTAATAAAATTATCACCAGTAGCACCTAAATACTCAACTCTAAGATATTTTGTTCACTTCAAATAGTTTTTTAGACATATGCACGTGGTTTAATTAAATGGATTTTATACGATAATTATTATATATTTAAATTTGTTTGATTTTGGTTATGAGAATAGCCGTTTCGTTGGTGGTTTAGTTTTGAAGTTTTCTTTTTCTGTTTAATTCAAATTAATTATTAAAAGCAAGAGAACGTTAAAAGTGGCCATATATACTGTAAACAAATATGGCCACTGAATAGAAGCTACGCCGCAAGTTGATGACGTAGAAAAAAGAGGACCTTGTTGCCGGTTAGGCGCCGATCGTGTTTACAAAATTTAAACTTTTTTATTATTTCACAAACATTTTGTATGTTTTTTCCTATTTATTATCACAAACCATTTATTTATGCTAAAGATATGTGAGGCCAGTTATAAAAATATTTATAGCTGAATATAATACCATTAAATGTAAAATTTCACGCTCTATTTAACCTGTAATTGCCACAAGAGTTAAAAGAAAAACTAGAATAAATTTACTAGACTTTTTTTTCTTAAATTCGACTATGGAAAATAAAAGTATACTGTAATCCTTGGGAAATTATTGTTAAAAGTGATTGATAATATTTTTAGTAATGATAATAATAGTAATACTTAGCAAATAATAATTATTTCCAAATATGTTGACAAAAGTTACTTTCAGACACTGTTGGCATTACTGATAACATCTGCTAGCTGTCATGTAAAACCAAAGAAGTTGTAACGCTCCTATAATCAAAGTAGCCTACATCTGTAGATCATGTACGAGGTAAAATTTTTGCTACAACAAAGTGTATGGACTTAGATTAAGTCTACAATACAAACAAATCATACTAAATAAGTGATTAAGCTCTAATACAGGTCTAGTAAGCCCTGATTAGATTCTGGGTAGTGCTGATTAAAATATTTATTATTTATACATGTGTTCATATTGTTATATAATTAGTATATGTATATGATTCAGTGCTTGTTTTGTAATGTTAGGCTCAATGCCCTACGTTAAGATAGTTTGTAAGACATTTATTAATATAATAATAATAATAATACAGTATGTGTTTTATAACGTTGTTAAATGTTGTTGACTAATGTGTGAAAAAGAGAAACATTAAGAATTTTAAGAATAAGAGAGTATGTATGACACTGTGTGTGGATGTTGTTTAAGCGATGCGAGTATGGAAGGATAGGATAGTGTGGAGAAATTTAGTGTGAATGAATTAGGTACAGAGTTTTTTTAGCTATATTCATAGTTTATTGCCTACCTCATTAGGGAACGGCATGATTAGGTATTTAGGTATGTTATAAAGTGAGCGTTAACTATACCAATAATATGTTATTTAAAATAGTACAACTTTATAGTTTATTTAAAAAATGAAGTAAACACTACTGGATGGTATTTATAGGCTTATTTTATCAATTTAAAGTATGCATAGTAATTTTATTATTTTATTTTATTAAGTTGGGATATAGGATACGCGGGAAAAGGTTGGTGTTTTTGCAGTTATTTTGCCAAAATATTTATTTACCAAAATAAATAAAATATTGCTCCAGTCAAACATAGAATTTAATTTTCTTCACATAGTGACCGCAACATTTCTTGAATATTTGTCAAGGGTGTTCTAGAATTTAATGACACTTTTTTATCTTTATTTAAAAAGTTTGCTATATAATTCCACCATACTCCTGACAGATATTCAAGAAATTTTGAATCACCATGTGGATAAAACTAAATTCTATGTTTGTACTGGAGCAATATTTTATTAATTTTGTCAAAGAAAATGCAAAAACGCCGGCCTTTTCTCAAGTCTCCTTCCATCCCACTTTAAGTTACTAAAACTAACCAACTTAAGTGGTTTAATGGTCCAAGATATTTGCCTTGAAATAGAATAATTTGCGAAATTATTATCGGAATTATCATCCCAGTTGGTTGTACTAAGTGTGAAATTTCCCAAGTGTCTTTTCCCTCTCACTTCAGGCAAATGCGCGTACACTTCCTCTTAGACCCACTTTGGTGGCCACATGGTCTAAGGTGCTACTCTCACAATAGACTAGACTGGAGATGACTGGGAGATTGAGATTAAGCTCTCAGTCAGGTGTACTGAGGGTTGTTTTTCAAAAATGGTGTTCCTCTTTCGCTCCACGCAAATGGGGCTAGGCTACAATTTATCTAACTAAAGCCTTCCTAATCCCTAATACCATTAGAGTAATTACTACATAAGACCATAACCTGAAATGGTTAGTAAGACGCGATGCTAAAATAAAATAGATGAATTAGTAGGTTAAATAAGATTATTGACCGAACGGATAATGAGACGCTGTGAAATTAAACTCAATTAAAACTAGACACGTGGTTTAAATTACTATCTAATCTTACCAATTTATTTTACTGTACTCAAACTCTATTTGTAAGGCATAGGATTTATCGGTACTATGTTTTCATGTCTATGACTATTATTTTCTGATAAATGTATGATACCTTAAAATATATGCTAGAATCTTATATATATATATATATATATATATATATACTGTAAGATATCTTATTGATATGTATTTATAAATATATTTATATAGGTATTATTTTACCTATATTTAATATTAAAACACAGCTTATTTCTAAATTACTCAGACTAAAGTATAAGTTTGATAAGTAAAGCAACTCTTTTTGTTCGAATTAACACTACACAGATTACAAATACTAACTAATGGCTGGGAAAAGTATTGATTGCACAAACTTGTCCACGGTATGTAATTAATTAAGCCAGCCCATTTAATGTCCCCAAGTTTATCATAGTTACTTTAGAAAATCCTACTTCAAGTTACTTTTACTACAGTTATTAAAGTAATAACAATCTTGCTTGACGATGGTTCGTTTTATGATGGACACGCTCTTCGTGCTAGGAGGCTCATTTAGGGAGAGGGTTCCGTTTGGTTGAAAATTTTTCTTAAGCGATGGACTTTAAAGTGGCTCATACTACTTTTGATCTAATTTTAGTTTTCCACATCTTATTATATGTTTTGTTGGAGAGTCGTTCTGCTATCTGAAACTTACATACGATTCATAATTATAGAAACATTATTTTTGGAGACCTAACATGGTATTTTCATGGTTGTATATCAAATTCTTTGAACTTTTTATTTAAGTCTAACCACTAAATCCTTAAAACTTCAATAAATATGGGAAAAATTTTAATGCGACGGTACAAACTCTGTTGAATATCCCTAACATTTTTTAAAGAACTTTAACATGTTGATTTCAAAACGTACAATAATTTTCAAAAAAAATGCTCAAAATTATTCAAACAAGGTGTCACAACTTCCTGGACCTGCCTACAAATGTGTAATCCTAATCTGGTAGCGTGAGCATGGTTAGAACTTGGAGAATATTAATAGTAACATTTGACGGTGGGACTTATCATGGGTTCTTCTCATAATTGGCCTAATTAAGGCAACAGGGTAGTTGTGGAGAGAGGGTTAGGCTGAGGAATATGCGTGTAAGGGTTCGGTGAGACTGACAAGCGTGAGAGCGAGCGCGTTATTAGCAGATAGCTCTCGATATTTATTGACGAGAAGGAAAAGGTTTGAATCTTTGCTCAGTAAACTGAAGGTTGATTTTGACAAGTGATTTATTGTTGTGGTTTTCCCATCCTCTATCCGTGCTAATGGTGATTCTTATTTGTAAAGGCGTATCATGATTATAATATTGAAATATTTTGACATATCAGTTTTAGCAAGTGTGTTAAGCCTATCGATAAAATAAAAATGTCAAAATGAGATGTTTTCCTAGCACTCAATGAATCAACATATAATAATATTGCCTAGTGCCCGTAAACTAGACTGTACCGGATCGAGCGAGATCACTTGAAAAATATAACCAGTTCTATCTTTCAAGCGCGTGCGCTCGATCGCTCGCTCCGGTCTGGCCACCTCTCATTACAACCAATGTGTTCTATTTTATTTTTTAGTCGCTCGCTCGCTCATTCAGTCTGGTCAAACCCTACCCATTTATACCCATTCTCGGGAAGGATATTCCTGTCAACAGTCCTCATTCACTGTCCGTGCCAGATGCTCCCTGTAACCAGAATAACTCCTTCATGATCAGTGAACTTCAAATTCGTACTTTTTCTCCCCAGTCTCGGGACCTGAGATCCATCCTGGACTGCTCCGTTCTATGACCTCTTTTCGAAGTTCTAGAGACAACAGCTAATGGGATATACTCTGTAGTTAATTACATCAGGGAAATTTCTCTCGGGATCAAAGGAAGAATACACTTAGGTTTCAACATGTTATTGTTTGAGATCCATTAGATATTGTTACCATAACATGGTACTAACAAAAGTATAATTCAGAGATCCATTAACTACTGTTACAATTTATTGTAATAACAATTATTGATGTATAATAGAGCAGAGGGTCGTGAACCATGTGAATCGTTTAAGTAAGAGTAGGATCAAACACCGACAGGGCTTGAGGATGATAGTGGGATGGCAACTCCCAAAAGTTTAGGTTTCTATAAACTGCCGGAATTCACAGGAAAAGTAAATTAAACGCAATTCCCGCGTGTTAATGTGAACTATGGTCGCTTGAAACAAAGACAGTGGGTGCGAGTCCCGTAAATAAATATTTAGTTGAACTCAAAAACAAATATGGGAAGGATACCGACTTGCACCAAGAACATCTTGACGCCACACCAACGCTGTGTGACAGTGAGTAATAGAAATAAGACAGAAGTCTGCATTTTACTCCTTAAATTGTTAACAATAAATCAAAGGGGCGATTCTTGGTTCACGTCACATAGGTAAGCGCAACCTTAAGCTTTCTTTTAAAAGTTAGAACGTATTCCTAGTCATATACAGTCTCTGGAAAGGGTGAAAATTTATTCTTTATGCAGTTGGGTTAGTACCAATATTAAAGTGATTTAGTTGATACCGTCTGCATTAATTTAAGACGAGTAGTATTTTTAAGGAAAATGGATAATACCTACTATTTCAATGGAGATGTTATATTTTTTACTAATAACAAATTAATATTTCAATATATTAAAGTGGCAATTCTAAAAACCAGTGAGAATTAGTACACAGAAATTAAGTATCTACTGAATTTTAAACGAATACAAATAATTTTAAGACCTATATTTATAATGTGTATATATATTTATGGACGCTATCTATTTATCATGATGATAGAAGGTTACTATACAAAATGTAACCCTCTTACTAAATATAGTTCAGGGGTTCTCCAACATTTTAGACTGTAGTAGCCATTACACCAGAAAAAATACACGATGGAGCCTTCATAAAAATGTTCACACTAATATTATGAACATTCAATAATGACAGTTAAATTTTATCAGCATAAAAGTATCAAACAAACGTACAAAACAAAATGTTCTGGCTGCACCTTAAGCAAATTGCCTTTATTCAGATTTGAAAAAATCTGATATCCTGATTTCTGATGGTATTTTATATTTGGAAACAAGTAAATAATATTCTAAAATGGCCTTGTGGAGCTCGAGCTATCTATGGCGGAGCCCCAGGGCTCCACGGAGGTTAGTTTGAAAGACGCTGCCCTAGGTCACGTCAGACGTGGAAAGTTTAGCTAAATCGACTCATTGCCACTCGATTATATGAACTGACCATGCGCGTGGCCCAAAGACTGATCTAGCACAGAGATGAAAGAAGACTGGTTGTTGGCGTCTTCGCATAGGGCCAACATTGAATTCTTGTTAGAAAAATTAAACTTACATGTTTGTGTGCTTAGTAACATGACTTTTTATATAAAACACTAGTTTATATTGTTTTGTTTTTAAACAAGTGGAAATAGTGTACATTTTAATACTTATAAATATCTGAATATAAAATTTTAAATTATTTAAACATGTATCAAAGAATCAGATGATGTGATTGATGTTTATTTAACCACAGATAACAACCAGCCTCGTCGTACGGTGGTTAGTGCACCAGGCTACAAACCTAGTGGTCCCAGATTTGATTCCAAGCTGGTACCACTTGTATTTCTCCCAAAGGGCGAGTCATCCCAAATGTTACCTAGTTAGATTCAAGAGATTTTACTGGTTACACACCTTCATTTTAACTATAACCATTACCTCATATCATTGGGGCATGGAAAGAAACTTCAGGGAAAGAATGTAAGATTAGTACACTCGGATGCCCCTTGGGCAACGGTAATTTAGTACTGGCTAATCTTTCCACAAATTGTGCTACGATGTAATGTATCACAGATTTACAATATATAGATAGTTGAATAATTGTAAATCCCGCCATTCAACCGTTCCGAGGCCAAAGTCTTCATTCTTTTCATTGTAAATATGTGACATCTTATTCGTAATTATCTCTTTACCATGAATACCTAACTTCTCAGCTACCCTAAAGCTGCAATAATCAATTCACCCCGTCCTAAATCTATGATCTGTCACAGTAAAATAAACTGTCCACCATCTTTGATATACCTAATAAATGTGTGCAAAGTTCAATTTTAAAGGAAGACAGCTATAGCAGGTAATAAACCTACATATTCATGTTAAAAGTCATATAATCTTTAGCTGTCACTTTGACAGATATTATCAATAACTATAAAATAACAAGAATAATTGAGTTTTTTGAGATAATAAGGTTTTTTTTCTTGCCATCCACCTACATAAATGTAATGTTACTGGGCTGATGTGCTCCTAACCATTTGATTTCAAGTTTTTCTCGCAGTTTTAGTGAAACAAAAGGAGGTTTTAATAAATATTCTTTATCCAATTTAATTAATTACTTTCACTCATTACCTTATTTACTGGGTCTTTAACACACGCTAATACAAGTTAAAACCAAATACGCTAACACAAGTTAAAACAAAATATAAACCATATTTATCGAATTGCGGGCCCGTCCAGACCATTCCTATGAACTACTGTGTAGTTGGCATTGGAATGCCCTTAAGAAATGTCTCTCATTGGACGACGAGGTTTATCAGAGAGAGGCAGGGCAGGCCCATGTTAGCTTCTCTATATTATATACTATATTAAGCAACCCGTTTGGGTTATACGTTTAGGTTCTAGTTACGCTAATGGGCTATAATTTGGAAAGGTTGAATATAGATTAAATGAATCCGCATTTCCGTGGAGGGAAAGGGAAAAACCATAAAGGAAAAAACATTCCTTGATCTTTCCATCCTCAGCAGTCTAGCTCAACACGAAACAAGCGCGTTATATAACTACAGTACACCACCGAGGTAGGTGTTAGATTCTCAATTTACTTATTTGTGTCTAAAGCGCTGCTACAGTCGCGTGAGGATGGCAGCGAGTAATGAATCCTCTTGGGACTGGAATACTGTGTAACGAATCGAATAATTCACTGTGCATAGAGATTTTTACTCCACTTCATATTAATTTTTTTTTTACAAAATATGTTTTAAAATTAAAAGAAAGAAATATAATGTTCTATGTTCAAAAAGTATTGTTGGGTTCGGACCTCTTGTCATGGCCCCTGATACTTAGATTGTTGATGATAAATATGTTGAAACTCATTTCATGCAGTTGTGGAGCTTATACATTTTGTTACTAATATTGGATCAACTTCACAAATAGGTGTTGTTTTTGTATGACCTTTTATTAGCAAATTTGGTGAACTCATTGTCTATGGTGTGTGTTTGTTCAAACATTAAGTATTTTGAAGTTGTGTACAAATAAATTATTCATAAATATCTTATAATATATATCACACATGGTTTCATTTTTATTATATATTATTTGAAGTGATAGATAACAACTTAAAAATATGTATGGAACTTCAATTTTCATTTATACAAGCACACAACAACTAAAACCGTACTCAAATAGTTTTAAAAAGTAGAGCTTTGCACACACACACAAAACCGCGCATAGATATAGATATATATTTATACTGTATATTCGACATTTATTATATTTTGTAATAATAATTCTAAACATATGCAGGAAAATACTTGTGTTATCAACACTATATACTAATATTATTATAGTATAACAAGCGCAAAGTATTATCATTTAACTAATGATAGTTATTAATCTATTCTCCCATTAAGTTTATTCAACATATTAACCGTTTAGCGTTAGAGGTTTGGCTATATATACATATAGACAAAAAAATACATGTTTTAAATTTGGGGTAATCAGTTACAAAGCCACCCCAATAGTTTGTGTTTCAGCCCAATAATTTTAATATTATAGCTTCAACACAGTTTTACCTATATGAGACCAGACGCCATCCTTTGAAACAAGGCCAAAGCCAATCAGAAACGATCCTAGTTGTTCTTTAACACTTCAATATGCACTTTACGTACCACCATACCTTAAATTAAAATTGGGTCAAACACAGCTTTGGGTGAAGGTAAGCATCAAACATTCAATATTTGTGGGATGTAAAAGGGTGTCAAAATTAAAATTAAATATTTTCTAAATTACCGTAAAAGGACCTGTAAGTGATATGTTTCGTAAACATCCCAAGCCATTCAGGTATACTCTACTCTAAAATCGCTCAAAAATATTTTGACATTTTACCAATATGTCTAGAAATATCTTTTATTTATTTTGACACAGAAGAGTAGTAGCAGATTTTGTTAAAGTTGTAAAGTGAAGAAATGCTGTATCCATTCTTATAGATCCAACACAGAACTTGAATCGAAATAATTATATAATACTATCCTCATTGATGGGCACGTGAATGGATCTTAAAGCTCGTCTTGTCTTATTTGCCGGTGATGGGGAGGTCGGGTTTCTATTCACTGCCGATTGTACTGAGGTTTTTTTCCCCTTAATTACTTCCCATTATTCATAAACATAAATTAAGTTTATTAATACTATCCTATAAGTGTAATTATTAAAGGCTAATAACTCTAAAAGTTTGTAAGATGGAGTGCAAATATATATATTTAAATTTAGGTCAAGATCTTACTACTTTATTCAAAATCTCCTAGTTCACTTCACAATAGATAGGTTGTGAACTTGAACTGTGTATGCTTCAAGTTTTCTGTAATAATATTATCTTTATTGGATTTCAAATTAGTATTCTGATAAATTTTAGCAATAAATTCTCCTTACATTTAAATGGATTGACCTTTTTTAAAATTAAAATCAGTGCTAGACCATTTGATAACACTTTTAACTTCTAATTACCTTTGGATTTATAATGTATATAATGACTAGAAGGCCTACAAACTCTTTTATAGACCAGGGGTAACATAGGTGAGGAGGATATTTTTTCCTCTGAAGAACAATAAACAAAAGTTAAGCCTTACGATGCACTGTACATCTAGCCTAGATTAAATATGCTAGGGAAGACTGTTTTCAGGTAATTCTAAATTTGAAGGGGATTTGCTTACGATGGCAAAACAGGATCTTTTTAAATGCGGGGATAGTTCACTGTCGATTTTTCCCTGGATTGATTGTTCTCTGGATAGAGTTCACAAAATTATTTTAAACGATATGGTACCTAGATATTACAGAAACTACATTACCGAAGTATTATATATCGAAGTGCTGGAAAAAATCCTTCAATCATTGGTTCAAATTAAACAAAATCACTTTTTTTTTTAAATTTAATCAAATAAGAAAAATTTATTTTTGATAAAGTAGGTAAGTTAACTTTCGACATTGGGTAGAAAATACCTACCGATATTAGTGAAATATTGTAAGTTTGCTATAAATACAAATATAATAAAATAGCTGGTATCTAAAAAAAATGTATCGGCAGTGGTATCGTATCAACCGTATTGAAACAACGAAACATCCTTCCCCCCACTCCCATCCACATCATCCCTCATTTATCTTCCTCCATCCACCTGGTCACCCGTCGCTCCCTGGATCCCTCCATCATTCTCTTCCTTTATCCACCCCTCCAGCCATCCATCCATCCATCCATCCATCCTCCCTCTATCTATTTGCGCTTTATTCCCACCATTCAACCATCCTTCCAACTCACCATCTCTCCTGCCCTTCCTCAATCCATCCATGTATCCATTCTTCATTCCCACTCTCCAACCATCCTTCCATTTCACGCTACCTCCCTCTATCCACACAAGTCCATTATTGAATGAATTCATACAGTATACCAAATAAACTTCTTAGGAATCGGAAGTACTTAAAAATATAATTTTTGTCAAAATATCGATTTCACTCTATTAAAAACCACCAAAATTTCTCTACCCTTTGTAGTCAATATAAAATAAAGGGAAATAAATTATCTTTACACTAACTAAGCTACTTATATTATATAATTTTATCATGTAAGGGATATTCTATTATTCACAACACATGTTTAAAACTACTTATTTGCATAGTATGTATTTTAAAATTAATATTGTAGAAAAACAGTTTTTTAAACTATAGACATGACAACGAACTATAAATTATATATTTTTTACATCATTTATAGCAGTATTCGATTAAAATGAAGATGTTTATTAATAAGAAATTTGAAAAATCACTAAAAACTCAAACCTATATCTTATACTTTACTTTCATAATCTCACGTATTTTTAAAACTACATTCGGTGTGAAATCAACTAAATTTGCTACAGTAAGAAATGTGGAAATAAACTTTATTTGAGTGAACATAAATAAGCACACTAAGCCTTTAGTTGAGATGTCTTTCTTCCTCCATTCCAAAGCTATAATTAAACTTTTTTATGTTATGTGTGAAAAAACGCACAAAGAAGGCCTTAATTTTAATCCTAACTATAAAGGTTGCTTCTGAAGTTCATTCTGTTATTAAACTACGACGACGAGCTGGGAGCCCAATCTCGAAAGTATTCTCCTCCAGAGCAGGCAGGCAGCCATCCTACCCCTGTGAACACGGAGAAAACCAGATGAGAGAGTTCAATTACAAGCAAGGGGATAAAAGTTTGAGGGCCGTCGTTCGTTAGTTGGAAAGGCGTATCCCACCGAGGAGTGGAATATAGTGGAATTATGAAAGGGATGAGCACGGGTTGGAATGAAAATTTAGGACTGACAGAACGAATGTATGTTAAATACAGTTCATATTACCACCGGTAAGCATTAAGAACGTCTGACTGTCAGAAATAAAACTAGTTTAAAAAAAGAAAAATTAAACCCGATAATGAAAATTGTAGATAGCTTAAGTTATTGATAGCTAGTATCAAAGATGTATTCTCTTTTCGTTCAATTTTACTAAACGGGATGGATTTAGTCAATAAGCGCTATGAAAAAATATTTTTTCTCTAGTCACTCTCTAATATAAAGTTGGATAGTTTATGTCTTTAATAACCAAACATAAACTTATGCCATCATTCTCTCTTTAAATTAAATGGCTTTAGTAAATGAGAGAAAGTACTAGAACTCTTTAATTTATCAAATGTAAAAGTTAAATTAGTGTTCCGTATAGGTCAGACTTACAGTATGACGCGATAAAAAATACCTTGGTAAATTAATTTTTTCTTTAAAATGTTGTATACACCCGTTATATCAATAACGGAATAATAAATGATTTTTTATTTTGTTTTAGTCTATTCCAAGCAGGAGATTCACAATTTTAGTTTTGTTGTGGATAAAAGAAAATATATATATAATAAAGTAGAACTAAATATGAACAGGCAATAAAATAAAATGTATATTCCTACATAGTATTAATGCATGCCACTGGGGTTTCCTCCGGATAAACTTATTGGGTTGAAAATTGTAGTTAAGCAGGCTGAGTAAACCATAGCTTAAAATTTGACAGAGTTCTTAGACAGGTCAGACCATCTTCCATAGTTTCAGGTGACCTAGTGGTCTAGGGGTAAGGTGTCAGACTTCTATGCTGGCGGCCGGGGTTCGATCCTCGGTCCCGGCAAAGATTTATCTGATTACCAAACCCTTCCTTCACCTCTGGCAAGACATCTTGTGAATGTGAGGAATGCCAGGTCTCCACCGTGGTTCGGATTCCACGTTAAACTTTAGGTCCTTCATTTCATCTCACAATCACCCTACCATTGCACATTAGCGTAAGTGCGTGTAACCCGAACGGGTAGTAAGACGCGGTGCTAATAGTAATAATAATAATAATAATAATAATAATAATAATCCATAGTTTCCAAAAAATCGCATCCACACAATCAACACAATTTTACAATTTAGAAATTTAACATGCTAAGAGCATGGAAATAAAACTAATATATTTGGTATGTTTTTATTATGTATGAATCTTTCTGAAAATTTAAAAGTATTTAATTCGGAATTTTATTTGGTTGGTTGAGCACTAGGATGTTATAATTCTACTCTTCCATATAATAATATATTAGTTCATTAACTTCTATTTTATATTGATGTTAGCCTGAATAACCGAAGAAGAAAAAATATTGAATAGGCTCGTATACGTATTTAGAATTTTAAATTGTATACATAACATACGTTGTATTTTTTTTCCGTATCTTAGATTCTAAGAAGCAATTGATTGTAAAACGCATCTTTATTTTTCAGTACCACCAACAGAAAAAATCTTTTATTCTAAGAAAATAAATAAAAATAAATAAGCTAAAATACTCTATATCTAAGAACTATTTTTACTATAGAATTAAATTTACTAACAACATAATTTTTTTAATCATTTTAGAGAAGTTCAAAGGGGAAAAAATGTGCGTCTTAGAATCGAAGAAATATGGTATGTTTCTGGATGAGAAGGCTTTTTAAAAAAAATCAAACTGTTTTGTTTTAAGCTTAACTGAATTAGTTTTTACGTTAAGGTTTAGTAGTACTCCGTGGGATGGTTGAATTTATTTTATCATTAAATTGATATTTTCTTTTAAACTAATATTTGTTTTTCACTACTCAAATGGTTTAAGTGATGAATAAAACTTGGCGTAATTTGTCTTTAGAGCGATTACAATAATATAAATATACAAAATATTTTATATACTACATTCTTGGGAGAACAAACCACCGTTAGCGACCAAAATATTCGTGATTTATATTTTATAGTGAAACCTGAAATATTTTTAATTGATAGAGGAAAATAATACAATGGCATCTTATAATTACAACTTTTTTTCTTTGCTCAAAGCTATAACACATTAAAAGATATAAATTATTATTATAAGCGTTCCTTGTGTTCTAGCGGAATTACTGTGAAGTAAATTAAAAATTAGAGATGATAAAATTTCTTATTGTTTGTTTACTTGGCCGCCAATCCTAGATTCACGCCAGGTAGAGTAATAAAAAAAACAATGAGGCACACTCACAGGTTTCCGTTTTTGGGACCTCTGGCTTTATCATCCTATATAATCAGATAAATAAACAAATGATCTTTCTCGTTTAGTTTTAAACCGATGACAAAATATCGCCCAACACAATCAGCCTCATAATGTGTTGGATAAAGTTAATTAATATATATTATGTAAATAATATCTAGCTATTATTCATTACTAATAAAACAAATCTCACCTAAACTATATTTTGTTAATACAATTACAACGTTTGTCGTTTTTTTATAGACATTTGTGTCGTTTGCGCATGCTATTTTGATTTTTACTAGTGTTATTACATATTATAACAATATTGTTTATCCTATGTTAATAAAATTTAGTTTTTCTAATTTACAAATTTTACAGGTGGTAGTTGTGGAAACTAGCATGCCTCACCATTGTGGAGCTCATATTTATATTTACTTATATCATCCTTCCAAATGGAAGTTCGTTTGTATATAATTTCATTCTCGCTACGCTTTTACAAATGCTTACTGTGCTCAGCCTATTCTTTTGTAAATAACACTTAAGACATTTAACATTAAAAAAAATATAAGATATTACAACTCTTTTACTAAAATAAAGAGATGCATATTTCAAACAGATTGTCGTCGAGATGTGAAAATAAACTTTTACAAAAACAGGATTTATGGCGATTTTAAACAGCTCATTAGTTTTTATTAATATAAGACCCATTAACTAATATAAAAATCGTTTCTATGGGAACATTACTAAATGTCAGGCTCCTTAAATCCGTCTGGAAGTGCAGGGAGTTCCGGGGAGATTGGAGCTTAAATTCTGACCTGTTGAAATGAGGGTCGGTTTGTTTGATCCTAGCCACAAAAATACTTAATTATATATATTTTTACAATAAATTAATTAGAAAATTTTGGCTTCATTAACACTTAACTTTCATATTTTAAAATTGTTTCAGAAAGTATTATTGTATATTTTAGATGGAGTCACTTTCATTTTGTTTGGAGTGAAGACCAAGAACATCTTAATATTTTAACTTTGTGACGTACTGTAACCCTAGAATAAAATTTTAGAAAGGATTTGCTTAACACATAGTATAAATCAAATATTCGAGAAGTTAATGAAACTGCTGTGTACATAATAAAAGAGGATCAAGTTAAAACAATTGGAAAATAGTTCTGTAAACAATAGACCTCACCATCGCCATTCTAGACATCATATTATTAATTAATTCATGCTATTATCATTAGTCCTGTCTTAGGATTTCTATTTAAATTTTAAGTTGAAATATCTCCATTATTTTCTTCTTAGATTTGAAGTTAAATACTTTTCCTTGGTTATCAGGTTAGACAAAATACAAATTGGTACTATATTAAAAAGTATATTATATTCATAGAAAATAACAATTTTTCACATGGCTTTAGACGTCATTGTCACAATATTTGTCAAACAAATTTGAATAAATAGTACGAAACACCCCACAATCGTATTTTGTATTATTCGAAGATAATTTTCAAAAAAATGTTTTGACTAAACTACCCTTAAGTATGTTTTCTTTACAAAAACAAACATCTTCTTGTTAATCACAATAATAACTTTTCAAATATAAATTTTAAACCAAATTGTTAAATTACATATTACGTTTATAACACCTAGAGGGTTGTAGGGCACGTTGAGCAAAAAATTGATAAAATCGACGAACCAAACATGTTTAAAAGGATGGAATGGAAAGTACTTATTTAGTGAAATCGTGTGATCGATTTAAACACATTTTAAATGCATGGTAGCGTGAATTTAAATCTTTAAAAAATATGTATACCTCTGGATTAAAAATGTGGAAATATATTTAAAGATCTAATTAATATATAGATTAGTTTGAGTCTTGAAATGTGTACTCTATTTATAAATAAATTAGGTAATATTAAGTTTAGTAAATAATGCTTTAACTAAAATTTTTATTTTGCACTTATTATAGACCTATATTTTTAAGAAATCATTATTTAAAAATGTTTACTTATTAACATATCCTAAGTGTATGTATTCAAATATAAGAAATTATTTTAAACAAATCCACATCATATATTTACTTGTTTAAAATACAAATGATAGTTCCAGTTTAATTCATTACAATCCTAAATTTTTTAAGTCTTAAATTATTTTAAAAAATAAATTACATATTTTATGATTTTCTCAACTAAAGAAAACTATTTAATAGTAAAATAACCGTTATTAGTTTACACACAAGCAAAGCAAAATTTTAATTGATTTATATGATTTAAAGTTTAAGTGTGATTAATAAATTAAATTTTAATTAAAAATGTGATTTATTATTCTTATGTGTCCCGAACTACCTTTTCAATAAATATGCCTATCTATTCACTCGTACCTCAAACATTAGCAAATATTGTGAAAGCTACATTTCTACCTAAATAGATAATAACTTGTATCTTTGAATCGGGCGAATTGGTTTCTTACGAGGAATGAGACTATTGGTTGGATATAATTGTACTCAAAAAGATTTATTGATCTCAAATAGTCAATAATAATTTCCGTTTGTAATTTAATAGTAAAAGGTGATTCATATTAATAAATAAGTTTATAATTAATCCCATAGAAAATTAACAATAGTAGAAGCTTCCATATTGCTAAAAGTTTTATAATTATTAATGATTTAAATTATTACCCTTTTGAAAATATTAATTACAAATTATTTGAATATTATTTAAAAAGATTATCTGAGGTATGTCTACTGAGTAGTCAGTTCTGACAGTAATTCATTCTATCTCAACCCATGAACATAAAACAGAATCATATGATGAGACCTTGTCATTTCTAAAATGTGATATTTACCCTGTTCTAGAAATCTCTGTTATTCATATTGAAATTACTACACTTCTGATACTTGTTGACATGAGGCACCTCTTTATGCAAATCCACATTTGATTACAAAAGGAACGGAGTTTGGGAAGATGAGAATAGAGAAACATTATTACATTCTCTACAAGATGCGAATGGCTTTCAAATAACTACCAGACTATTTTTGGATAGCTTCAATTTTAAAGGCTAAGGCTGCAAATATTTTCATAAACGTATTCGTCAATCAAATGATAGCTATAGCTCAATTTTTTTGCACCCTCTTTTACTACCTTTCGTATTATAAACCTACGTACTAATTACACTAATTGTTAGGGATTAGCAAGGTTAAATTAATAATAAGTATATTCGCAATTTAATGGAGGGAAAATGGAAAATCATTTAGGAAAAATCACTCTCAGTATGACCAATTGGAGTCAAATCCCGATCTCCTTGTCTTCAGCAATTTAGTGTATTGTGAGATCAACGCCTTAGATCATGCGGCCACTGAAACTGGTTATACCTCATTTAAATGGGTAAATAGTTCCCAGGATTATTGATATTATTTTATAATAATACTCTCTTTAGGTTTTAAAGAATGACAAGAAAACTAAAAATATTATATCAGCTGTAAAATACTCTTTTCGATTTTTTGAAAATTTTATTAAATATTTGTATTTGTGAAATAGCTTTAAAGAATTGCAGTTAATGCAAATGTTGTCATTACAATTCTACTAAATGGTCAGAAAGCCTGCTTATTTTAAACCCGCTTCTACTTAGGATTTAAAGCATTTTAATAGGGTCTATAAAACAAGAACTCTGTGTAAAAGACAAATATCCCTGCACTTACTGCGGGTATTGTGCGTTTATTTATAATTAAAATATTATGGACGCTTAATATACCTTTGCACCTATTCCTTTTATTTTAATTACGTTTTACCACACACATGGATTATTCGAATTAGTTTTACTAATGGGGAAGACATGAGGAAGGTATAATTTAAAGGAATGTGCCCACATTTGTGTGCAGGGTAGGTTTAAAAATATTTAAGAGGAAATACAGTTATTGCACTTGTCTGAGAATAAAACCTCGACCTCCTCGTCAAGGTCAAAACTGACTAAGGTGAATTTGACGTTCAGTCCACGTGTCCACCGATGTGAGTCTCTACAACAAATTTTAATGCTAATAATTCCTAGTTTAAGCCAAAATCCGGAAGAAGTATTTTTCCATGCAACTATTTAAATGATTTTTAATATAAAATAATATGTATTACAAATTAATACTATCCAATTGCATCGTTTAATCATCAGTTAAATAAAGTAGTAATTCTTTCATTTCAACAAACTTCTCTATCTCTAATAGAGTTAAATAATTTGTAAAAAAAGAGAGAGAGGGAGAGTTAACGCAAATTAAAGGAAGGTCAGGGTAAATAGCATCAAGTTGTGTGTTTTTTATTATAGCTTTGTTTAAAAGAACGAACCTTCAGGATTAATCTCACATACAAACATCGCAGATTAGAATAGACTGTATTTAGCTATACATTTTTATGATTTAGTGAACAATAATAATTGACACCACGTCTTACTACCCATTTGGGCTATACGCTTAAGTAATAATTACGCTAATGAGCTAGGAATTGAGAAGGTTGAAGATATAGGAAGTTAATACGCATTTGCATGGAGGGAGAGTGTAAAACCATCTAGGAAAACCATCCTCAGTTCACCTGAACAATACACAAACCTTGATCTCTCCGTCCTCAACCGTCTAGTTTAACATGAATCTAACACTTTAGCTAACTACGCTGACGAGGCGGGTATGTTTTTAGTGGTTCTAATTGTTTATAGTTTTAAAAAAATCAATGGCGTGAGCCCTCAAACGAGTTTAACCGACCAAGCGGCCGCTGCCGTTAGCGATGGTAGTGCCAACATTTGCGTGTATATTCATTCTTATTTTAAGATGGTTAATTGTTTTTACTATTGGCTTGAATATTTAATTAAATAGGTTGTTAAAACTTACACATTCACAATGAATACATTTTTATTTGATTTACTGTTTATTTGATATATTTGGTCAATCGCAACCTCTCTGTCATTATCATCATTATCATCATAAACATTTCTCTGCCAATGGCAGGGTCTGTCTCAACCATGAACCTCTCCACTAAACGAAACGTGTACCGTTTTTACCCTTCACCTAAAAGCTAGAGGCCACTCACTACAAGCTTTAAAGAGGCTGGACGTAAACTAAGGAAATGATTACAACAAAAAGTAAAGAAACCTTTGCAAGTTAAAGAAATATTTGAATTATTTATTAGATCTAATGCACAGAGGTAAAACAAATTACATGGCCTTACAAGTCAAACTGAAGTTTGTTGGAAAAAAATAAATCATCGCTGAGTCTGCACGTGCGCAGTACGTTTGAGAGTATATTTTAATCTCTCAAGGTATATTATTATTTTATTTGAAAAACTCTGGAAGAGACCAGAAAATAGACAAAAACCTTATTATTATAAAAAATAATATAAAGAGCCTTTCTTAAATAATTTACAAAGCATCTGATTCACAGTGAATTCAGACAAACAGATTTAGGATCAAAATTTAAATTTAAATATCGAATCTGATAGTTATTAAAAATTTAAATTACTAAACCTTACGATGATTACAAAGAGCTTAAAGAGCCTCTTACAAATGGTTCACAATGCATCTGATTCCCCACTGTGAATACAGATAAAATCAATTTAAATTTAATTATCAAATCAAATATTTATTATTAGCACAAAGGTTTGACTTCCCGACTTAAATTCAAACCTTCTTGGAACTATTACCCTCGTCACTTTTAAAGAATCCGACCAACTTCCTACAATTTAATATTTAAATAGAAAACAAAGCATTGTTACATTAGAACACATGTAATCTCTCACTAAATGAATTGGTGATTTTTACCAACCAACAAAAAAAGTTACTTTAATATTTATTCCGAAGAAGATACGTCTACAAAAATAACCTATAAAAGAAACATTATTAAATTTAAAGAATTTAAATTATTACTAGTAGCCACACGAGCAATAAAATTTAATATTTAAACTAAAAAATTTCAATCCAGAAAAGAAATTTTAAAAATGTGGCTACCCGAATATTTCAAGAAATTACAGAGATACTAGCGCCCAAGAGGCAATAGGAAACATTAAGTGTTCCATAACAGAATATACTTTTAAAAATAAAACCTTTAACAAAATATTACAGATGCCTTAACTGACTGATTTCAACTACACATTAAACATAAGTGTTCAAGACTATCGCATTCATAGCGGTAATATAAAGTTTATATAATCAATACTATATACATATATATGTGTTTATATATATACATATATATGTGTTTATATATATATAGCCATCATGGCTAGATAATTTTTTAGTCCTGAATAGGACTTCTCGTGGAAGTGTCGGAAGTAATAGTCTTTGATGATAGCTAAACGCTATCTATATATAGGTCTAGTTAATGTATTGGTAGGTGGGAGATTTCCTTAATAGGAATATGATTATTAATAGTATAACGTCACACGCCAAGCAGCTGGTGGATATGCTACGTCTCTTTAGTCACGTCCGCCAGTCTCTTGGTGCATTGTAGATCCATTTGACTTGTTCCCAAGACCCGAACACCAGACACATGGTGAGCGGCTGCAGACTCTAGCTGCGTTCATTCAGTCACGTAGACCAGTTCAAGAATACTAGTGGTCCTCCTGTAGCTCAGCTGGGCCAATCAGAGCATTTATGGATCCCTCTATTGGAACATCTTGTTGTTGCATTATTCAAGCTTGTTAGGAATTCTATTCATTTTAGAATATGGTGTGAACAAGCTTGTTATGGAAGTCATGCTAGTCTGGAAGATACAACGAGTGAGCAGACCACCTATGTAAGACATAGTAATATTGTGATTTTGAATAATGTTGGGTGTATATGAGTATAAGTTTATTTGGGGTGGTAGTATAATAGCTAGTATTGCTAGTTTTTATATTCCATGATGTATATATGTATAGACTTATTTGGGGTGGGTAGTAACATTATAATATTAGCAGTACATGCTAATGTTACAAACGGATTTACAGAAGTTATATATATTTATTTTGTCCAAAAGCGTTTTTGTTGTGGAAACTGTAAAAACATGGCCCCAATGGGAGGTAAATGTATTATTATACTTAATTATCTATCTATTATATATATCATAGCAAGCCATAATTAATTTTCTTATATAACATATTTAAACCTAATGTACAATTTTTTTAACACTTGAAGATAAGAAATTCAAACTTTGGGAACATACTTATATTATGTTTGATGCGCTTGTATTGCACTAAAATAATTATTTCATATATTTAATAAGTTATGTGTTAAATGTTTATTGTTTATTAAAATATACGTGCCTATTTAAGTTTTTTGAATATATTTTTATAAGAATTATGTTATTGTGAAAAATAATTGATTGTATTAATGCTCTTTATTTGGTTGATAAATAAGTTATCTGCTTAAAACAATAATTATAATAGCCTAATTCATTTATATTTGAACTCTTTTCACCAGTAAAATTAATGGTACAGTGTACCACAAAGAATTTCTCCCGGTTTTATCTTAATATAACTCGTAAGATTTGTGAATCGAAATAAGAGATGTATACATTGTTGTAGAAACACTACACCAAAGATAATAAATTAGATAATATGCACTGATACTTACTTTATGGCATTAGGAACTAGAAACTCTGTTACACAAAACAATTGAGAGTAGATAAATATTATGTCCACCAAAGAACATAAGAATTAAATTCATTTTCCAAGAATGGAATTAAAACGTAATTATTATATTTGCTTATATCTAAGAACGTATTGGTTTTATAAAAATATATTTGAAATACACATTTTTATCTTTAAAAGTACTACATATTAATACGATAAAATATTTCGTATCTAAAATAGTTGCGGAAAAATGATGAAATTGGAAATGTTCCTTAATTTACCCGCATAGTCATTTTCATCAGAAAATGAGAATTGCCATCATGTTTATAGTAATAAATAATTTGTCTAGAAGTTATATATATTTATTTTGTCCAAAAGCGTTTTTGTTGTGGAAACTGTAAAAACATGGCCCCAATGGGAGGTAAATGTATTATTATACTTAATTATCTATCTATTATATATATCATAGCAAGCCATAATTAATTTTCTTATATAACATATTTAAACCTAATGTACAATTTTTTTAACACTTGAAGATAAGAAATTCAAACTTTGGGAACATACTTATATTATGTTTGATGCGCTTGTATTGCACTAAAATAATTATTTCATATATTTAATAAGTTATGTGTTAAATGTTTATTGTTTATTAAAATATACGTGCCTATTTAAGTTTTTTGAATATATTTTTATAAGAATTATGTTATTGTGAAAAATAATTGATTGTATTAATGCTCTTTATTTGGTTGATAAATAAGTTATCTGCTTAAAACAATAATTATAATAGCCTAATTCATTTATATTTGAACTCTTTTCACCAGTAAAATTAATGGTACAGTGTACCACAAAGAATTTCTCCCGGTTTTATCTTAATATAACTCGTAAGATTTGTGAATCGAAATAAGAGATGTATACATTGTTGTAGAAACACTACACCAAAGATAATAAATTAGATAATATGCACTGATACTTACTTTATGGCATTAGGAACTAGAAACTCTGTTACACAAAACAATTGAGAGTAGATAAATATTATGTCCACCAAAGAACATAAGAATTAAATTCATTTTCCAAGAATGGAATTAAAACGTAATTATTATATTTGCTTATATCTAAGAACGTATTGGTTTTATAAAAATATATTTGAAATACACATTTTTATCTTTAAAAGTACTACATATTAATACGATAAAATATTTCGTATCTAAAATAGTTGCGGAAAAATGATGAAATTGGAAATGTTCCTTAATTTACCCGCATAGTCATTTTCATCAGAAAATGAGAATTGCCATCATGTTTATAGTAATAAATAATTTGTCTAGATATAATATTTAACCAAACTCGTCAAAGCAAATCTCGATAAAATTGATTTTTTTCTTTTTTGTGAAAATTAAAATTTTGTGAATTATTGAAAATGTGTAAAACATATCATGTGGTGTGCGTACAAAGTGTTTTGGAGAACTCTGCTTTTGAGCAACAACAAGAATATCAATAACAATAATATTGTGCTTACTAACTAACAAATAAGGCTCATTTACTTTACTTTTTAATCAAATCAAAAATCAATGGGTTTTTTTTAGTAGAAAATAAAAATACATTTATAGTGAAACAAAACAAAGCCTATCAAGAACAAACAAAGCGGAGAGAAGACTTCCCACAACATAAAGAAACAAATATACACAATTGCGATGGTAAGAGAAGGGCAGGGTAAATAATCAATCTTTTGATCTTTCCGTTGCCATGTTCTACAAAGCAAAACAACCATTTTATCTCAAACGAACCATATTTTGTTTAGTGGATGTAAAAGCCCGTCCAAAAAGCGTTCTATTGTATTTTCACTAATTATTTAGAAAGGAGTGAACCGATTTTTAACGGTTTACATTCATGTGAAAATGCTGACCAAATTTTCGTACACATATCCCCGCTCCCCCTCCCCCAACTATTTCTACCCGTCCAGGATAGGCGTGTTTATATAAACTACTGTGGTAGGAATGAAGATGGTAAAAATGTATAAAATATGTATCCACATTTGTATTTATATGAATTCTGAAACTATTTAGGAAAAAATTGTTTTAGTACACCTGACCAGAATTTAAGGCTTTAGCTTACCCTCACCATTAAACCAAATTAAACAAAATTTATATTTTGCTAACGTGCATTCTTATACGAATGCTTATAAAATATTTAAAATTGTAAATGTACTGTGTTAGTAAATTATTTTTCCTAAGCAACTCCAAACAATATTGGTATTAATAGCTCCTGAGCCCACCAAACAAAGCTATTTGTGTATTATTTATTTAACAACCCCTAAATACTAAAATATATTGAACCCAACTGGAGCTAAACTCATGTTTTGAATAAGGTGTTATCCATAGTTTGAAGTTGAACTATAAAACAATCGTTACTTTTGCAAAATAAGTCAAATCGATGTATTTAATTTTGTCTTACAGACCAGTGGAAATATATTTGTTTCTGTAAAAGTCCAAAGACCTGTAAATATTAAATTTTACTGGTATATCCTAGCATTTACCAATATCTAATGGTAAAAGTACGAAATATCTTAGAATATGTTAACATTTTGAGTTTTAACTATGTCTAGAATCAGGTGGGAGATAAGATTCAAAGTTCTAGCTCTGACCAGCACTCATAAGTAAATCAATAGCCTAACCTAGCCTAACTTAACTTAACCTAACCTAACCCAGCCTAATCCAACCTGGGCAATGGGTTGGATTAAGGCTTAGTTAGGTTGGGTTAAGCTACGATATTGGTTTACTTTTGAGTGCTGGTCAAAGCTAGAACTGGGGATCCTTTCTCCCACCTGATTCTAGAGATGGTTAAAACTTAAATGTAAACATATTCTAAAATACTTCGGACTTTTACTAACAGATATTGGTAAATGCTTGGCTATACCAGTACATTTTAAGATTTAACAGTCCTGGGACTTTTACATTAACATAAACACTAACCGGGTAATAATGATGGTGACATTTAGAGAAAGTGTTGGCCTACTTGCATTCCCGTGAAAAAGAGTAAGACACAATTAAAGAATGAAAAAATGTCAATAGGACACCTGATTAAGGTACGAACCTCAACCCACCCGTAACCATACCAAACTAGAAGAAACTGACACCTTTGTCCTCGTCCCCAACCATGTAGGTCTTATTTATTTCAATAATGTTAACGAACAATAAACATGTTCATGTATGTAATGTGATTTAGGAGTAAACGGTAAAAAATAATATACAGTTCTACCGCGGTCCTTAAACCTCATCTGATATCGCTTGGTTCTTCAAATCTCGATTTAGGCATTACAGTTCCTTCCTTTGTGGTTAGATATTGTATTAATTCCATGGTCCATGATTTATTTAGCCTGCATATCTTGTGCTATAATTCTTTGTTCATAAAATATATATATAATACCCTTAATTACTGTTATTAAGATATATAAACTGTAGGGGCTGGGAGTAAAAACCAGGAAAGTGACAAACAAAAGTTTGTTTGAGAAATAGCAAGGATAAACATGAATTTGATATAAATAAATATTATTATATACTATTATACATCGCAGCACTCTTCAGTAAAAACACTAATCTAATATTTCTTATAAGTGACAGAATATTGTACAATCAGTTCACCCTGAAATTTAAATCTCATCCTGATTGATTATAAAATGGAAAAAATTGATATTTTAGAAGCTACACCATATTAGAACCTACTTGCTTACTAACTTTCAATGTAAATTGAATGTACACTTCGTTTACCTCTATAGGTTAAGGTAATATTATAATTCATTGACGTAGGCTTTATTTCAGTATAAGATGAGTGTAAATTCAGAATATGCATTTAACTGAATTTTTGAGAAAATATTCTTATCTCAGAGGCATAATATTAAACGTGTTTATATAAAATGAATCTAGCTATAATAAAAGATTAAGGAGATGGTTCATATTTAAAGTTATAGGTTCGTTTGTACTTAAAGTTTATACAGGCCTATCCCTTTTTTTTACAGTGTAGTTAAATATTAGTTGGTGACAGTGAACAATACAAATATTTTAGTATTGAGTAAATATAAATTTCAATGGGATGGCATTGTTTCTCAAAGCAAGTACATTGAATGAAATATATAAATAATATAGGCCTACACATAAAAACTAATTTGTTCAAATATGGGTTGTCTGCTTAGGCAAATTTATAAGACTAAGCCAATGACTTGATATTCAAAAACCATTCCAATTCACATTATAAATGCCCCTAAAACTTCCAAATTGGAAAAAAAACCTCTACGGCTTACCGCACAGTTTTCTTTCTCTTTTATCTTAATTTTCTCCATACGTCCTTATCACTGCATACTCCCTTTGCTTCAACAACATCCATACAACAAGTCATACATGCTCTTATATTCTTAAAACGCTTAATGTTTCTTTTTTTCACATATTTGTCTACAACAATTAGTTACATCTTGCATGAACTACTCCTTCCTTTTGATCCACACAATCCACCTTCATTTATTTGCTCCGTCACTTGATCCACACTCATCGTCTCAACATGTCCAGACCAAAGTAAGATACTTATTTCACATTTACCTCTTGGATTCCCTTTCAAACCGCACTCCTTCAGCACCCATTCATTACTGACTTTGTCCATACGAGTTTTTCTACATACATTTCTTGGATATTTCATTCCAACAGCATTCACCTTGATTTTGTGTTTCTCCTGACAAACCCAAAATTCACATCCATAAAACAATGACACACTTTTATATACTACCATCTTTGCCTCTTTCAATATTTCATTATTAATAATAGTCCACATACATCATCTTCTCTCCAAGAAGCATTTAATGTAAATGTTAAAGAAAACCGCTACCGATATTTATTTTAGAACAAACATTATTGTTAGTCAAAAGAGTACAAAAATGTATGTTAGTAACAATACAAAAATAGTTTTCAACACTTGTAAGATAGCTGGGGAACTCGTTTCTTCCGCTTTTCTTTGTTTTATTAGAGAGAGTCTCAACTAAAATAGAATACTGTAAAAGTTCTGCTACGTGACAGGGCATGCATTTACAATGAGACGGGAGCTGCCAACTTTCGGGACCTTACTACGGTGAAGCTGGTTTTACATTTTTATGTCTAGTTAAACTCTTATGATGGTTAAGATAACAAGGAATAGATAGCCAAAGTTATTTGAGCGTGTTTTCAACAAAGTCACCAAGTTCCTAAGAGTGGCGTGCCCAGAAATGTACTTCAAACGCGCTATTAATGGATTGAAGTTGAACTTTCGGTGTATTCTTTATATTGGTAATTGGTCTAGTAGTTGTTATTATGTATTATAGTAAACCTTTTAACTAAGGGCTCATAAGTTTAAACTTAAAACTTAGCTTTTCCATTCGGTACCTCTTCATTGCTCTATATTACAAAGTTTTTACTTGAGAGGTTTAGGGCTTTTATTAAAATTGTTAGTTGTCTTAGAAAAGTGTCCCCTCATACCCACTTTAGAAAGTGACCCTTACTAAAACCGGATACTTCATAAATTGCGTATCCTTATGATCTTTAAGACAGTATTTATTTTATCTCTGTGCACACTTTGCATTACCTAAATCACTTAATATTGTCTAATCACCCATTATTACAGTAATACTTTGACCTATCATATTAATTGTAATGAAACAATGTCATCAAATTCTTCAAATACAATCAACATGTTAATACTTTTATTCTTCTGTGTTTTATGTTTTTTAAATAACAATGATAATATGTTATTTTAATTTCACTAAAAGTATAGCTGGAAAAAAACTAATACTACACATTTATAAAATACTATATTTAATGTACCATCACTGATACGTTCGATTCATTGATGTTCATTTGTCTACCTGGAATTGGCTCTCGATAGTCTTCTGTAACGAAAGTTACTAAGAAAAGTTTAAGTTGATCCAACTTCTACGGAGGACTCCGTATACAAAGCAATCCCTCCAATTACCTTTAACTTATCAAGTCTTCCAAAGTTTTTCTTTTGTTCTTCGCTTAGTAGAGGTAAGACGATCTGAAACTCCAACTTAAAGTTCGAGGGTAGGAAACAACTCAATGCTAAAGAAAAGTTTCCCCTCTAGCTTGCGTGGTCATTTGTCAACAACTATTATGGTTTGCTGTGTGTGATTATAGTAATTTTATTTTACATGTTTAATTTTACATGAACTGATCATAATGAAAGTATTTGGATATTAATATATATATATATATATATATATATATTCAAATATTTAATGTTGGCAATTATGAATGATTATTTTTTGGTATCACATACCGTTCAGATTGTACGCCTATAGCTTATAATAGTTACGCTAATATTTTGGAGATGAGGAAGGTGGAATTTAGAAGAAGTGTAAAAACAGTTTTGTAGAGGGAGAGTGAAAAACCATTTAACAAAAACCAGTACACCCGACCGAGTTTGAACCCTGATCTCCCCATAATTGGCAGTCTAGTCTATTACAATAGAGACGCATTAGACTATGTGACCAATGAAGTAGGTTTTATTATTATTATTATTATTACTATTGTATTAAAATATACAAAAAAGAATGTTGGCATTAGCGTCAGAAAGGCAATAGAATGAAGCAAATGAAAATAAAGTTAAAATATAGAACAGCTAAAGTAATATGGCTTAGGAAAACACAATGAATCAACAACAGAATTGGATCACTTTATTTTCCCTCCTGCGATTGGTTAAACAAGGATTTTGTTGTCGTGGTTATCTTACAGGGGAACAATCCAGATGCAAGCCGCATGAGTGGGAATGTGGATTTAACGTCAATCTAGTCTAGTATGATCTACTGGTAACAGGCAGGTTGGTGTTTGAATAACAGCTGTGAGTACTGAGAGTGTTTTTTTTTAATGTTTACCACACTACCTCCTCATGAAATTCCATCTTCCTCATTTCTAGCGCACTAGTATGATTAAATGCGGATAGCCTTTAA
>CABFOW010000256.1:195124-280377 GCA_902141385.1 Timema californicum
TTCGGGTTATACGCTTTAAGTACTAATTACTCTAATGGATTAGGAATTGTGAAGGTTAAATTAGAGGAAGTGAACCCACATTTGCGTGGAAGGAAAATGGAAAACCATTTAGTAAAACCCACCCCTAGCTCACCCGACCGAGATTCGAACCTCGATCTCCCCGTCCTCAGCAGTAGAGCTCAACACGACAAGCGCGTTAGCCAACTACGCCACCGAGGCGGGTGTTAATTAGTTAATAGCCTACGTTTGACACTAGGCTTTTAACGAAGAAGATAGTTTAGTGGAAAAGAGTCCACATCAGCTGAGAAGTAGTATGTTAGAATCACATTAATAAAGCACATCCACAATACACCTACTGTGTAATTGATTTTACAGAGCCACGCGATAGAACTGCTCTCACATATGAGTGAGAGGGTTGACGTCAGATGATTAGTTAGTTAGAATTTTATCTTAGTAGGAGCTCGGGTTTTAGCAATGCTATCTAATATTTTAAATTTTCTTATTGTATCAAATTTTAAAAAAATATAACAAAATAATATTTATTATCCTACGAATTAAGTCTACCAAATCTTAAATTAAAATATATTCTTACATAAAAGGATCCATAAGTTGACTCCTAGAGTGTATTTTATTTTATATTTTAAAGTTGATACAACATGAATGTGCAAAATGTTAAATACCATGGCTTACACCTAAGCTCTTTTAATAAAATTAATTAAAATATATGTCACGACCTAACCCCCCCGTAGGCTCGATTTGTCAGGATATCTTGCGGGTGTGGTTAGGTTGAAGGCAAGATAGTTAAGTGAGTTCGAAATAATATGTAAGGTTACGAATTTAATTTTAATAGAAGTTACTAAAATATTGTACAAAATGTGATGTAGATGAAAGCTAAAGAAATGAATAGACAGGATTCCCTTGCTCGTGGAAGAACTGGTTTAACTCGTGGAAACCTAGACCGATGGAATTGACTGACACTGCCCGTGACCCGTGCAGAACTCGATCTCGGGACCCTGGGCTCGATGGGTGCCCTCTAAGTATAAGTGCTACTGATGACCCGAAGGTGTAGTTTGAAGTGGTATGGCGTCGGGAAGCGTAACTGCCTGTGATATAAATGGAATTGTGACAGCTCCCTTTCAAAAAATAATTCTTTTAAATTGCGCTGTGACCCCTTTCCTGGACAAATAGTTCAATTATTGTTACTAGTTGTCAGTACTCTTTAAGCTTTCTAGTTTGTTATTTAATACATGCTGGGCCATTACTTTTCATTACTCAAGTTATGTAAATCAAAACAAATATTCAAACATTGCTCCGTGGCAATGACATAATATTTTATAATAGATAATAATCTTTTTGATAATGTACTCTACATTTTTTTTTCTAAATTTATTAACTTACCAGCTATTGTACACGTTCTTCAAAATAGGCTGAATAATATACAATGTCAAAATAGAGATTTAATCTGAACATCTAATGTTTTAAAAAATAAAATTTATTTCGAGGTTAGAGCTATAACTTCTCTATTGTAATGAAAAAAAAAACTTTACAGTGTGAGAGAAATATGTATTATCTATATATTTTTATATATAATTTACTTTGTCTAGTATCAAGTGTATTTTGACATATTATGCTGTAACAACAATAGTTAACATCAAGATGCATAAAGATTGTGTTTTTGTTGGGCACCATCCCTAGTATCTAGGAGAAAAATAATGATTAAAAGAAAAAAAAAATACCTTGGGTAGTTTAGTCAGTGGCACTACGACTCTCAATACTCGAGACCACTGGGTAAACTTAAAACTAAAACATGAACAATTTAGATAAAATGTATTGTTGGAACAAAATGTAATTTAGACTACAATAAAAAAATAAATGTATAAAATAACAATTGTTGGCACTTTTGTGGATTTATTATTGTTTACCCTTTTACCTCATCCTAAGCATACCTATGGAATTCAAGGTATTTATAATTATAATTTAACAAAGTATAGAACAGTATTGTTGAAACAAAAAAAAGGGAATATATAGTAAAAAAAATTAATAATAAGACATAAAAATGAAATGTTAATTAATTCTCTGCATTAGTCTGTCTCTCTGAGAGTAAATGAATTCTTATTTTTATAGGAGAAAAAAATTGATAATAATAATTTATAAATGAAGAGTTGGCTTGGCCTCACCCCTGAATTAGTCCATATTGACACCAACTTCAGAGATTTGTTACACTTTAGTAATTCGAATTCTTACGCAATTTGAAACGAAAATAAACAATCTAGTTCTTGTACACACATTTAGCTTTCCATTTTACCGCTTGTACTTTAATTCACAACCTTTAATTCGCTTTAAAATAGTTTTAATTAGGAGCTTCATAAATTTGGCTCCATGTTAAACCAACCCCAAAGAATAAGACCTCGTCTCCTATTGAAAGTCTTCCAAAATCAAATTTAAAATTGTTCTAATCTTCCTTCCAAGTCCAATGAGAAAACTAATATATAATAAAACAAAAGATGAAATGTTGGCTATGGACTAGGGATACAAATCAAATAAAATGCAGGTTTAATATAAATATTGAAATATGACCCAATGAAGGTGAACAATGTTATCTTAAAGAATTAAATGTTTATTTCCTTCTGTCAAAATTGAACAGAGCGCTTGTTTTGAGTTATTTACATCGACCTTTGTTTCTTCTTTTTTCTTCTTTTACAATCAAGAGATCCGCTACTCACTTATTTGATAGAACTGCGCATGCTTTAAAACAAACATGGCTGACGTTGAAAATGATACAAGAGTCAAACACACTTCTTAGTAAGATAATTAATATGTTTAATAAAAGGTAAGTGTTCTTCTTTAAATCAAGATTCCTTATTTAAATGATCTAAAACAATGTTTTACGTTGTTCCTTCCGTCCTTTAAATTTATTTATTAGATGTAAAAAGTATTATTAGTCAGGCCGGCAACCAGCGTGTGGCCTAACTTCGAAGTGCTTAATTTCACGCGAAAATAAATTGGAAATTGTTCACAAAAAGTAGAAAACATAGGGAAATACAAGGTAGGGTGACAAATAACGTCACACTATATATAATACGTTAATCGCTTGGCTGTTGGCGTTAATAAAAAAGAAAGATGAGTGGCACAGCAAAAATACTTTGTTGTTTAAGGGTTGTAATTACATCAAACCAAAAGTATTTACCATTTTTAACGCATTTACCTCATTTAACTTTTTTATCATGCTTGGCCCTTTTACCCATTGAACTTATTTTGCTCTTTTTGCACTTCATACAACTTTTTAAACTTTGTTGCCTCTTTACCTTAAAGTAATAACTTTTTGCCAATTTTTTTACTTATTGCCTTACTCCCTTTTATCCTCTTTACCCTCTCAACCCCATTTAAGCTTTTTACTCTGTTAACAAATTGACCCCTTTTTGCCTTTTACATCTTTTTATTCTTTTTTATATCCTCTAACTCTTTTAACCTTTATACATTTTTTGTGTGATTTACTTCTGACCCTTTTTACCATTTTTATCCTTTTCCCTTTTTACAGTTTTTTATCCTTTTTTCCTTTTAACCATATTTGATAAATTGTACCCTTTTTGACATTTTGTCCAGTTTTAAACATTAGTGAATTATTTTACCTTTTGGTTTTATTGACCTTTATGATTAGCTTTTATATTGACCATTTTTATCCTTTTCACGCTTTTTAACATAATACTTGTAAGCCCCTGCACCCTCTTTAGCTTAAACCCATTATACTTTACAATATTTTCACCCTTTTTAACTTATTTAACATTTCTACCCCAGTTACGCTTTTTACCCTTCTAACATTTTTATCCTTAACCCTTTTAACCATTCTACTACTTTTGCGACCGGCGTTTTAATTATTTAACTTTTTTATTTATTCTATTTATCTTAACTACTATACTCTTTTTTATGACTTTATGTATTACTTCTTGCCCATTTTACAATGTTTACTCCCTTTTAACATTTTACAATTTCTTCTCAGCTGTGTCCTTTTTGACAATTTTAACATTTTGGTAGTTTTTTGACCATTTTTACCATTTTTGCTCTATTGGTATTATTGCCCTTTTGGTCTTATTGCCCTTTACTTTTTACCGTTATTACCATTTTTGGCCTCTTTGCACTTTCTAATCCGGTTTACGGCCTAGCTTTGAAGGAATATTTTAGGGTAAATGTTTAAGAATTTGTTAAGTTGTAAAAAGGGTATAGAATGTATAATATAGAGGGTGTAGGGTTTAAGGTGACATGAGAAGAATAGTTTGTTTTAGATATTAAAGTCTTCTGTTTTACTCTCTATGGCAACCAAACTTCTATGACCATCAAACTAAATTACAAATAGTATGAATCGTAGATTTCCAGTGGACTTGATATTTCTTAACTTGTAAATTTGTAATTAATTAAAAAAATTATAATCAAAATTTCAAAATTTTTGTTTGTGCACACTGATAGCTAGTATTTAAATTTCAGACCTCTGCCTTCAGTAGATATCACCTAACGGTCATTACAGACTCAAATTCTTAATATTTTTATTAATATAAAGATATATAGATTGATAGATACGTAGATAAATGATTTCCCTGACCATCTAAGTGCGTGTTTGGTTTTCATCAATGTTTGTTAAGTATTTAAGAACACAAAAGAGTTATTTTTGCCCAAATAGGTTGAATATTTTCTGATTTTCTTGATAATTAAGTAATAAATAATAAAGTTTTTGAAGACAGTCCGTAAATAAAAATTTTGCCAAAATGTGAGGCAAATTCCCACAGAATTTCTACTTACATCACATTTTTGCTCATCGAGAAAGTCAATTCAGCTCAACTCCTTTGCCACTGGTAAGGACTTCTAAAGAATAAACCAAACAAAAATATTTGTAAGAAAATCTCGCCCTTATGATAAATAACTTCCCAAATGTTTCATTAGCCACTGTGTACGTATTCTGAAGAAATTATTAACAAGCACCCGACCATAATTTGATTGAACAGCTCAAATAACTCTCACACCGCCATAGTTTGTCTCCAGAAGTGGGAGGGCTCAGTCCCCTTTGAGGTATTACTTGAATAAAAAAACAGTGGCATATTTTAAACAAATTTAAACATATATGTTATAATAATTTATTTCAAATCACTACACTCCATAAGTTAATAAGGGGTCAAACTTTATATTATCTGATTTCCATAGTTTAATCTCAAGGATAAGTAATGAAGAAGTGAGACTGAAATTTGGTCAAGTAAGACATGAAAATGAGATGTATAATATAGTTTAATAAGTATGATAATTAAAATAATAGTTTAACTTTATTTTTAAGCAATTCAATAATGGTCAAATAACAGTCTGTATGTTTTCATCATATTATAGATGTAGGCCTACTGTTATTTATATAAAAGTATAGTTTAACTATAGGGGAGATCGGGGCAAGTTTTACAACTTTTATAATTTTATTTTTTTATCTTTATCTATTTTGAGGCAAACAGGACATCATTGTATTTTCCTATACTTTTATCTACAAACTAGCACAATTATATTTCAAAAAAGTAAATTTTGTTTTTGACAGCAAATGGTTAAGTCTGATCATGATAAGTTGAAAATGTACCTCATATGCGGGCCCAGTTTTCCAGCCTACTAAAAATGTACAAGGGCAAATTTTCCAACTACACGTTAAATAGTAAAACACAGGTAGTAAATCTTGATTGTTACTTAATATGTATTTTTTATTGTAAAATAAAAAGGCATAATAATAGTATATAGAGAAAGTAATTGGATACAGAATACAAATGCCACGTTATGATTTTACAAAAATTGTCATTAAACAATTTTACAAAGACAAATCTTTTTAAACAAAAGTTGTCATTGTCTGAATCACAATGAATGCAAACAAAAAATGTAGCATCCCCGTTGGTGCAGTCTTCATGCGCCCATTTCTTGCATTTCGTGCACCGCACCCACTTTTCTTTTTCCTTAGATTTGGTGAAAGGTTCAAAGCAATAAATGCATAAACAATCCTCATCTTCTTCATAACTTGAATGTAAGATTTTTTTACCTTTTTTTAAAATTTGATGTTTTAATGCCTTTTACATTTGAAGATGAAGGTCTAAACAGCTTCCTGGCTGGGATTGGCTTTTGTTTTTCTCGACCCTTTTATCAGATTCCTTTTGCAGTTTCCTTTTTTTAGATAAATCGTTTTCCATTTTCAGCTGATTTTTAACGGGTGTATCAGTCAGTAGAGCTAACTTCCTTTTACGGCAGGAGCTGGCCTGTCAGTAAAGTAGGATGGCATAAAATCCAAATCTGTAAATATCTCAGGATTCAGTGGGAAAATTCCCGAAACTTTAAAACCTGCCATAATATTGATTGTTGTAAACGCCAGTGGATTAGCTCTAGCCAAAATAGACGCGATATCGTAAATTGTTATAGGTATTTTATTTGTGCACACCCAATAATCATCAGCCGTGTTAATTTGCTTTTTAAGGGGCCCATACACACTGCGATCCAAGGGCTGTATCTTATGACTGCAATGAGGAGGGAATGGCAACAAAGTAACACCGTTAGCCTTGAAGTAGTCCAATGCTTCCGCTGAGAGATGGAAACCGCAATTGTCCAGAATAAGCAGACTTAGTAATTTTTCTGAGCAACGTGCATAACTTACAAAGTGCTTAGCGAACTTAACAAAAAAATACCATCATCCAACCTGATGGGTTCACATCACTTTTACATCCGGTGGGGCCATTACGTAGAAAATGTTGTTGAAATTTGACCCTGGGGAAAATCAGAAAGGGTAAGATGGCGTTTTCTGTAGCATTTACAGTGAATGCTGCCGTCACCAAAGATCCTCTTTCTGCTGAGATTAATTTATCTATTTGTTTAAAGCCACGACGTCCAACTATTATATCTGGCTTTTAGATCGTGGTTACCCCCGTTTCATCCATATTCCATATGTCGTTAGGCCTAAAGTTTGATTTTTTTAACACAGTTGTCGAATTATTAAAAACCTATCATTGTTTGTCCTATTAAAGTTAGTTGCTTAAGAAATTCTGATGGCCTGTGGAGTCCTGATTGGAATTTTAGGGTTTCCTTTTAAAAACGAACTGAACCAGTCAGACCCTACCATTTCATGTATTATCCAATTTGCCAGCATTTTTCTCTTACATGCACGAGCATATGTGTAGGCAAATCGCCTAACTTATTTGGGAGTAGGCCCAAAATAGATATCAGAAGCCTTCATGAGATATTTAATCAGCATTTGTTCTTGCCCAGGAGTAAAAACCTGTACAAACAAACCCAAAAATGATTAGAACTTTAACATATAATAGGGAAATAACTTACACACACACACATATATATATATATATATCGTAACTTACCACCTACAAGGAAGTTAGGGCTTTTCATATTTAATCTAAGCCTTATTTAATTTACTTTTAAAAATAAAAATATAATTTACCTAATACATTCGTACTTCTTGAGCCAGGCTGGTCACTAACGTAGCGACGAGCGACGAACTGCAAGTCGTAAATTAATCAGTCTTCTCCCCTCTCCCCTCCTCCCGGAAGCGCTTCACATATACTGTTTTAAGCTGGATGGTGACAGACAGCAAAATTCAAAGTAGGCTATGTTTCAGTCGTCGTCTCTACGTTAGTGACCACCCTAAGTGGGTAC
The DNA here is from genome assembly GCA_902141385.1 of Timema californicum. NCBI lineage: Eukaryota > Metazoa > Arthropoda > Insecta > Phasmatodea > Timematidae > Timema > Timema californicum. The sequence continues at coordinate 202,790 of CABFOW010000256.1, forward strand.
GTAGACTACTTACTCGCCATGTTTTTGCGTATCCTATTGGCAGCATGTTTGAATGCGGTATTTAAAGTGGTGGTACATCTTGCGGTGGCACTTCTGTCAGTGTTCTTTCTACTTAAGGCAAGTTTGGGACAGGCGATTCCGGTTTGACAAGTGGAACAGGCATTTCCGGTAGAAGTTCTTCCATTGGAAGCGTTTCCAGTTGAGACACAGCAGGCTGGGGGATCATATCTGATGCTAGCACTGGATGTGGGGTATTGTTTAAGAAACGGAATTTAGACCAATAATTGTTCAGAGTCCTACGGGGAATATTGAAGTCCATGGATGCTTTATTGATACTGCACCCTTCCCTGACTATTACTAGAGCGGCATTTATTATTTCATGAGTGTACGAGCCTCTGTTGGTCTTCTTTTTATAATTGCGGATCATTTTAAATCTGTAACAAAACATTTTAGAATTAACCATTTCATATATGGTTAATTGGCCAATTTTATTACACAATAAATACATTTTTTACACAATAAGACTAGCTGATTTAGGCTGGGGCATATTTTCCAACGAGACACGTATTGGAATACGTGCCCCATATGCTGTTGGAAAACTTGCTGCGTCACAATATTGTAACTTTGACACTGCCTTGACGAGTAGCTGTGTAAGTTATTTGCAAAACAAACGCATAGTTACATGAAGAAAGAAACCCCTTTTTAGTACATGCAATGTCAAAACAGTAATTTTAATGCTACTGCGCTTATTTTAAGTTTCAATAAAGATATTAAAGTTTACTCACCGTCTAAAAAATGAAGAAAACAGCTCTTCCAACGATGTGACAGCAGCTACTAAACTAAAACTTCCGTAGATGATGTGTGCTGTGTTGCTTGCTACTTCAGCCGATTCACCCGCTGGCGTCATCAAGCAGCTCATTTCAAAACTAAAGCTAGTTGAAATACTCGACCCTATGGAAAATGTGTCCCGGTCTGCCCTAACTCATTAAAAATAATAAAAAGTGGTTACTCTGAATTGATTTATTTTCTCATTATAGCATCAGTCTGTAGCAATTATTGCTACAAGGCATCAAAAAAACGGGATAGTCAACAAGAACAGTGCTTACCCAATTTCACCGGCCGGACGAGCATGCGGAAAAGGACGTCCACACACGATATCAACAGTAAAACAACTAAGCGCTGTGATCCTAGTGCAGCATTTCGCCGCTACGCGCCACCACTAGCCTCAAGAACAGCGTAGAATAGCCGTGGCCTTGATGGAATGTCTCAACGCATCTACTCCAGCGCACCCCCCCCTTTTTCATGTGTGTTAATTCTGTGATCCCCACCTTGGTGTAATTCTTTCTCGAGTGTTCGATAGTTGCGCCATATAAGAGACTGTTCACCAAGATAACAGCCACTCTTGGATTGGGCTCGGACATTGACGAAGCTTAGGCTTCAAATACAGACTCATATAATGTAAGGAGAAATTCTTGTTCGGCTTTAATTTAAATATTATTGTAATTTTCTAAATTCTCTTTTTGGCTCTACGTATATTTATTGTTATTTACCGTCTTAGATGAACATTCATTCCTTTTTACTAAATATTAAAATAACTTCGCTTATGTTACGACAAGTAGGACTTTACTTAAAATACAAAGTAATGTGGGGAAAGTTTTAATGCGAGTTTTTTTTTAATGTTAGTCAAATCTTGTTTATCAACGGGGATTCAGTTGTTTAACCTTAAGAGTATGTTTTCAAAACGTGTTGTCTTAATATCCATATTAAGAAGTTTATAATATTAGGCCTTCATTATTTAGTTGTTGGAATGCGGGACGTTAATAATTATTCTTGTATAGTTAACATTATGTATTTAACTTTGGAATTATTTTGCACAGTTATTGAACGTGGCAGAGATTAATAATATGTTTCTTTATGATAAAGTTAGGAATAAACCTTAAAGTTTAATGAAAGAATATCTAAGTTTATTTTGACTTTCTAAATATTGGAGGATTCCGTAATTTGTGTAGACGCCACGCGTAGGTTGATCTTTAATGGGGCGATTACGGAACTATTATACTGTTGTTACAATTTTGACTTGCACTAAGATAATTCGTTGCTAAAATTCTCATTTACGTTTGTTATATTGGAATACGCCATGTTTATAATGCTAGACATTAAAATTTAATACACGTATTTTTGAAAGTCTTGTTAAAAACAATAATAATAGATTGTTATTATTCTGCTTTTACAGATATTGTATAAATAAGAAATATGAATATGCTTAGATGTTTTGCAGAAGCGATATGTTCTTTAATAAAAGGTTAAATGAAATAAAAGCAAAGTTTCGTTAAGACTTGAATTTTTTCACTAATATAATCATGCCATCTAGCCTTAGGTTTTAGAATATATATATATTTTTGTTGCCCCTTTTAACTTAGCCCTCGTCCTCATCGCATTTAAACTAAATTGGTCACTGAAGGAGAACAGTGGCATTACCCTCCTTCTAGGAGATGGGTTGTGTACTGTAATATGTTTCACAACAAAAAAACATAATATCGTTACACTTCGCACTTCTATTTTTTTCTAAATTTTTGGTAACATTAACTTTGTTTTATTTTGTATTGAATCCCTCTAATTCTAGAGCTTGGATTTACAAGTCGTTTATTCTTATTCTTTCTTAGTATCAGGTATTTATACTTCTTCGGGTTACACGCCTTTATTGCATTAATGACTAGTCTTTTACTAATGAAAATATTGAGTTTAGATGTGTACATCTTGAAATGTCTTGTTTTGAGTGTACTGAGCTTAGAGAAGAATGAGTGGTCTGATCATACTGCCCACTCCCGAGCACGGTAGCCCAGACACGCCGGTCCACCCACTTGACCCGCTTCGACTCGGACAGGAGCTCTCCTGGCTATCGCCGAACATGAATATACAGGGGTCACAGTTAAGAGTCCAGGATCTTCCCCTTCTAGAACACTGAGTTAGAATCAAATGAAACAACACTCTTCCAGACGTCCGCTATAATTACCCTGGTGGGGAAGCTAGCTGATAAACAAGGATGGAGAGATAGAGAAAGAGAGAGAGAAAGAGAGAGAGAGAGAGTGTGTGTGTGTGTGTGTGTGTGTGTGTGTGTGTGTGTGTGTGTGTGTGTGTGTGTGTGTGTGTGTGCAGACAAATAACAAGCTGGCTACACACTGCTAGTAGTTAGACACTGATCTCGTTGCATTATAATCTATTAAATATAGGTATCATAAACACACGTGTTTTTAATTTATTCATCAAGCGTTACTCTTTTGGTGTTTGCTACGATCCTTGTAATTATCGTGAAATATATGAGGAGGATGAGCAAAAATAAAATGATTTTGCTTTTATTTTCTCTCTGAACCATTTTTATTTTAGAATAGTGGTGTGGAGTTTTAGTAGGGACGTAGGGCTATAATGAGGTGTTGTTGAGGTGTGGGACAGGATCTACATCATCACCATACAAAGAGAAATTCATACATATCCCGTACGGTATTAGCTACATAAATTACCACTTCAGTTTGGTCAACCACGCACTTTGCATAACTTGGTAATGAAATGACCAGATAGAGTGCTGTGATAAAGGGTTTGTGTATAAATAGGGTTGAAAAATCTGTTCTTTGATTACTTTGTGGTCAATCATCACTTTGATGTATCGTGTGGGAAAACACAAATTATTGGTCAAATATTAACAATATTTCAACATTTATATTTTGTTGGATATTTAACAGGTTTGTTTGAAATTTATTTACATTAGGGTTTGATGAATTTTCGAATTTGCTATATAATAAATATAGATAATATATTATTATTTTATAAGTATGATACTTTTTATTAATTTTAATGCTTTCAAGTTTTGATTCGAAACACTGAAAGAAAAAACTTTGTTTTTATAATTAAAACATTCTGGCCCGGAAAATAAGGGTTATTGATACAAATTATATACCGCATGTAAAATAATGCATCATTGATGGGAATAAAATGTACCAAGTTTGATCAAAATCACTTTAAAGAGAATTAATTATTTTATCGCTGATGAAATTTTGAAATTTTTAATAGCCATTATTGATATTGTATTATTTTAGTCGGTGTTAAAGCTTTTAATATTATTGCATTCCAAATAATTAAGCTATAGTAACATTAAGAATTGGAACTAAATTAAAGTCACATTTAGTAATACAATATGATTAAATTGTTTGTATATTTTGAGTCTTGGACACTTCTTAACCTTGAATTTTGTCATAAATAAAAATGAAAACTATAAGCTAAAACTACACTGGAGATCATTTTGTACCACATTTGTTTAATATCATTAAGGCTATATCATATCAAAAGTTACTAGACGGTTTTTAAATCTTTATTAGAACTATAAAGAAAATATATTCTTTATTCAAATATCATACGTCTTGAACTCCATATATTTTTATTTGTTTCCGCTATTGTTGGTAAGCTTTTGGGCTTTCCATGCAATTTAAAACTAAGCACCATTGAACTTTATAAGACAACTTATGCAAAGGCTTGCTCTTCCTAAAAAATAGCTTTAGTCTTTATTTCTGAAGAGTTGGTTTCTTTATGAATCTATTATTCTTCCACTTCTTCAAACTATCTTGCTCGCTCTTTCATACCAACTAGATTTCCTCGGCCGAGCCATCAGGCTTACTGTTAGTATTCTGAATATTGTTGAATCGTGTAAGCGCTTTTAAATTATATTTCAAGCTCCTTACTGAAAGCTAGGAGCAAGTTATTGCAATGTGACCATGATTTCAGATGCGTTTATTTAGTTTAACATTTAATTATATTACTACAGCTATGTAGCACTATATTTTCTCTAAATTTTCAATCAAATACTCTATTGTTTTGATAATTTGCTGAATTATTGAGACCATATATATATATATATATATGTCCAAGACATTCCATTTATATTTATATGTGTCATTTTGATTTTAATATTAGTTTTAATTAATTTAACTAGATGTTAAATTAGAATAACAACTGTTTTCTCAGTATAATCAAACGTGTTTAGTCTCTAGCGAAGAAATGGACCCCACGTTGATAAAATGGATAGTTCATGTGGTTTTCAAAATAAATAAAATCTAATTATTTTATATATATATTTATGTATAATTTTGAGGTTTCAAACAATAGCCAACCACCTCTGTACAACCTTTTTTCTAATGGGTTCTTGACGTGTGAGTAATAAATCAGCGTTAGTACAATTATTTCATAGCACACTAAAATTCTAGTTTCATTCGATGATATCTCACTTTTACTAGGTGTCTATAGTTATAGTAGGCCTCTACTATCAAAGAACTGTATGCTTAAATTTTACCATCCATTAATGTTTCTATTATTTGGAGTTTTTGTTTGGAAATATATTATTTATTTAAACGTTGAACACAAATATCACCAAACAAAAATTGAATAGCTCAGGTCAATAAATTCTCAAGTAACAAAGAACGTGTTTTTGGAAAACTAAAAAAAAAAAAAAAAAATGGCAGTAACCCACAGGGGGTTCAAAGAATAAGGTNCAAATAATCTTTTAGGTTTATAATACTATGTTACTTAATGTGTTTTCTGGGTTTATTCTATTCTTATAAAAAAAAATTTTTTTTTGAACTTGGTCGATTATTGACTCTAGGCTGTTACTTGGACATTTCATGGCTTAAGCTCACTACCCAAGCTATTAGATTTATCATAAGTTCAAAAAAGCATTGCGTTAAACAAGCTCAACGTGTTTTAATAATAATTTTTAAGATTATATTAAAAATAAGTAGATACCTATAGATTTTACTTGCGTTTTTGTCAAGAAAAAGAGTTAACAAATCCTTTACCATTTTTTCAACACAAACCATATTTTATTACAAAGATTTATTACAAAGTTATAATATACAATATGAACTAAAAAGGTGTACTTTTACCGTACAAGTTATTTTCAAACAATGAAATTAAAAGCTGGACTTTTACCATAAGAGTTATTTTCAAACAGTAACTGAATAAGTGTACCTTTACCATAAGAGTTATTTTTAACCATAGCTGTCATCACAATTTTCGGCATCACTTACAAGACGCTGCGTGGGTGCATGCACACCACTAGGTCCAGCCTCTGTATTTGTTTGAGTTTAAGTTATCGACAGAACTTTTACACAGTTATAATACACTATTTCGATTGTATTAAGGAAACGGTAAAGTTTTTTTTTATGTAATCCAACTTCACGCTTTTGATTGGAACAAAAAAGGAAGACAGACAAGTATATCCAGTCTTCAGGCATAGCTAGGTCTTTAAAATTAAATGCACCTTCAATAAACAGAAATAGTTCACACATTACTATATGTTGTCTGACACTTGGACACAACTACTACCTTTTGTGTACAAAAACCTCTTATACTTTGTCACAGCAAAGGTTTCACCTATTGATGTAACAAACAGACCTTTTAAAAAGTGACTTGAAATGACTGACAAAGTCAAATAACTCAATATCAGGGAATATTACAATATTATGACTATCCCCAAAAGAGGTTAACTAATCCCCTGGGTGTCTTTTTGTTTTTTTTATTTTTCCAAGCTGTGCAAAATCTGTGTCACTGGGAAGAAACGAGTGACCGTGCGTAGGAGAAAACTGCTTAATAGTTTTAAATCTTGAAATGTTGACAACAGTCATAAGAAATTTAACCATGGCATTGTTGTGATTTTGTCCTGTTGAAGTATAACTAAACAGTATAAGAGTGTCACACTGCTCCGCTACTCTATTCTGTATAGTATGATTTAAACAAGACAACACCTCATTTTCCCCATGCTTAGCGTCACACTCGGACCACATATAAAAATAAGTTTGGTTGCCGCCTTGAGAAAAATGATGAATCCCAAAAGTAAAAAGTTACAGTTGCCTCAAGTAATATATCACATTTACGGGTAACGTTATGCATGAAATCGAAAACCAAGCACTCAACATTTAGGTTTCCTTTAACTGTTTATTTTGTCTTTTTCAGGCTATTGTAAAATCATTAGCCATTACTTAGTGTAGTTTTAACCGATTTTCAATAATTTTACTTTCCCACTGGTTGGTTGCATTTCTCTGCTTGCATTTTAGTTCCTCGCAAAGATTACACACATCAGTCTTAGGCCTACTAAATTTTAAAATTTAAATGTTCATTGTAGTTGTTTCTGTAAACATGAATTCATTCACAGCATACTTTGTATTGATCAGTTTCATTTTTCACAATCTCAAAACAGCGGGGGAATTTTTTTCAAGGAAAAGACGTTATATTTTAGCAATGTTCAACTCTGAGGATAGGTAATGTATTACTTTGGTATTATAATGAGTCTGGTATTTAGGGAATGATCTTATGAGAACATCGATTAAGTGAGGTTTTTAGGCCTTGTAAATATTAGGCCTACTATGATGCTTTCCCCGTCCATCACTTGTCAAAACACCATCTGTTTTCAGCTTTGCCAGCACTTTTATCCTACCCTCCTTCTCACAATGAAGGCCACAGTACGCTTTGCGAAAGGCACTAACATAAGCTGATGCAACTTTAGTTATGAAATAGTATTATGATCTTGATCCATGAGCTTCTTCATTAGGACTTTTTTATTTAACAGGTTGTGAGTGTATAGCACATCGGAGGTAGACATCATGCGCCATTTTGGATCCCAAACGATTGCATTTTTTTAAAATATCATCCCTCTCTTTCTCTGTGAATTTAGAGTAACAACCTTTCTTGCATCTATAACAAATACAAAACAAGCACTTTGTATATAAAATAGTCTGAGCTAGGTTATACTTAGCTTAGAATATTTTACTTAACCAATGAATTTATTGTTTATTTCATTCCAGACATGTAATGAGAAAAGCCACTCTAAATACTTGAACTATAGTATTGTGACTTTAGAGAAGCATTATTCTTTCATATTAATTTAAAGCGTAATGGGCTAATCAGTCCAGCCCCGAACTAACTAAATCTGCTGCGGATAATCATTGCCTGAAAAACTATATATAGTTTTTTAATTATATATACAGATCTATAAATATATATCTCTATGTGATATATATACCACACCTCAGCATTATCGCTGAACAAGAACAACTCCATCAGAAAAGTTAACAACTCTCGCAGTCCATCTAACACTGCACTTGACTCTCCCGAGTAAACTAAACAAAAACAGCTGACCGGAGTTTGTCGTGGCCGGCCAGCGTGTGGTTTCTGCGTATGGCACCTATGTGGTATGTTCACTGCTGTGTTGTGCACACCCCCTACCCCCTTCTTTCTTTCCCATGGTTCATCACGTTCAGCCACCATAAAACTCCATGGTTCACTGGGAGCAAAGCACAGTAACATAGTACCAGCCAGATAGTCTGCACGTTCAACGTCTCATCTTTCAGTCTAAACTACAGAGTTCAGTGGTCGTGACGATACTGCTGACGGACAGACCAGAGAGATGGAAGTAACACGCTGTAGGTAACATTCAATTTGTAGGGAGTAGGTGGTATAATTGCCAGCACGTAGTATTAGGGAAAAGTTTTTGGGCCTTTAGAGAATATTAGTCACTCTCGTGGTTATTATACTCGTATATGTCATTAGGTTAGCCTTTTTATGACATGGTATACATGCCCTAAGTGATCCCTCACATCACATATATTCTGCTTGGTCCTTAAGAACAGCGTTTTGATTAGGGGTGGGTATTACTCCTTAGCCTGTATGACCATGTTTTAGTCAGCAGGGACTTCAGACGGGAAAGGGTTTGTTTAGGTTCTTCCAGGCCTAATGGTTGTACCTAGTTAGGTGTAGAATTGCCTATCTTAGGTAATCTGGGTGCTTCACACTATGTTGTGAACTAGTTTGCTGTGCTCACTTTGTGGATCATTTCTACCCCCATGGCATGGCTCGTGTTCCATATGTTATTTAACTTGTGTTGTCCACCAGTTTGCGGTCCCAACTTGTGGGTCATTTATGCCCATCTGGCCTGGTTCGCGTTCTATATGTTATTTAACTTGTGTTGTTCGCCTGTTTGCGGCGCTCAGCCTGTGGGTTGTTTCTGCCCCTTTTACAGGGCCCGCATCAAAACTAACTGTCATGTCTGATTACTCTTTGGGGGCAGTTCGATGCCCTCTTCATTTATTGTAAGCCTTACATGGTCGTGTATTTTTTATGATTTTGACTTATATCTATTGGTTGTCTCCCAGCCTATGTTAAGTCAAGGCTTAGAACCCTGAATTTGAACTCTCCCTATACTTTGGGCCGGTCCATTTATGACCAGAGCAGACAAATAACAGTCTGACATTTTTGTAGCCTAACTTATTAGGATAAAGCTAGCTTCTCTAGCGCGAATAGTCCTCGTCGTTTGTAATAGGTGTGTATATACAATATGCTCAATAGGTTCTGTTTTGGCGCTGCTCATGTGTAGTAGCTTGTAAGTTGTTTGTTGCAACAAATTAACTGTTGCTATCATATTGTGTTGAATGTCTTGACCTCCCAACACGGGTGGGGGAAAATACCTATTATTGTTCATTTCTCTAGCTAGCATAACAATACATTTTAATATTGGGACTAGAGTTATATGAGTTTGCCAGGGTTTAATCTTGTTTATCTGTTGTGCAAAACCATTGGCGCTTAAGGTCGAATTCAACCTTTTAACTTTCTGTTATGTTAATTATCTTGGCCGACACAATAAGCCGTTTTAGGAAATACTGGATTGTGTTCTGATGTTACTCTATGTATTGGCTTGGTTGTTTGCTACATTAAACTTACATGTCAACTTGAAATTCTATATTCTGCTTTTAAGAGTGCTCTTCTATTGTATTTTCTAATTTGGTTTTCATAATCGGCGTTTCTAGTATTAACTAGAGCGCTCGGTGCAAGAGAAACAAGAACATTTTTAGAATAAGTAGACTAGTTTTAAGTTAGGTTTAGCCTAACCTAGACTTGAATGAAATAACTAAGAGGAATTTTAATTAATTATTTTTCAACTTACCTACAATCTGGAGCTTGGGTTATTTGTGGAATATGACAGTATTTCCAACCCACATGCTCCTTTCCTAAAGCCTTTTGTGTTGGTATTTTGTTTACATTCCAAATTTTTTGGATTAGACATCCTTCTTTTATGTGGCACAAAATCATTATTAGAATCGCTGGAACTGTCACTCAAACTTGAATAACTCATTCTGCATTTATTACCAACTCAAATCAACAGAAAAACTTGTATAGAACAGACATTTAACTAACACAAAGGTTAGAATATTACTGAAGCAAACAATCATGACAGTCAGTTGATTAATGACAGGGCTGCTAACCTTATGGCAATAAATGACCAACTAGCATGTACTTGGTGAGTTATTGCCTTGAGGCTGGTTTTTATTTTTTTATAAAAGGGGTTAAAAAGTTATAGCTGGGTGTTTTGTGCCTTCACATGCTGCCCCCTTAAATGTAGAGAAAAATGGTGGTCTTAACTCAAACCTGCCAAAAATATCACTTGGGCACTTATTGACCTGAGACATTCAATTATAAAGACTGGGGATAAGAAGAGTAGCTTAGAAAATGCACCCGCATCATCATCGTGAGAAGATAGGACAACAGTATAAGTAATTACTTTAGAAAAAATTTTCAATGCACCTGTCCAGGTTTCAAAAACCAATTACCTCGTTAATAGCGACCAAGGCAATTGTGGGTCTGACGCTTCAGACTGCGCGGACATTAGTATAGATGACTCTCAGTATATTTTTATAATAGACAGTAATATTAACTACTTTCGATAGTAGATTTATATAATCAATTAAATTATCATTCTATTAACACTTTTATTTTATACGTAAGTTATGAACTAATTAAAATTAATGTTTATATTTGGAGTGGATATTTTATTCATCGTAGGATCCTCTTGAATTGTGTTATTTTGCCATATATGTGAGGATGTGTAATGGAAGTGGTGTATTAACGTTATTTCATTGATTAAAATTAGTGTTGTTTTTGAGTTCCGGGACATGACAGCACTTTACTGTGGGGGGACGCTCAAATGGTCAAAGCTTTGTGTTTAGAGAATGTCCGCCCTCACTGTTGGTGTATTCAGTCGGATAAATTCATCGCTTGGGGTTTAGTTTTCAATTCGTGGTGTGATTATGCGTAGTAAACGCCCTACAACGCCCTACTAGATGAAATAGCTGGAATTTTACGGGGGATACCTACCAGTGTAGATACTAAACTCGCTCTATTCGCTGGGGGCTGCGCCCCCAAACCCACTTTGTGTTTTCTTTGCGAGTGGATGTAAACTAATGTAATTCCAGAGCCGTTTTTTGATAGATATTACCATTTAGCCACAAGAGACCTCCAAAAAAAGGTCTGCACCGACTTTATAGCTACTCCGCAGTTTTTATTTTTTTTCGGGGGTTAAAAATTAAAATTTTAAACTTTTTGGAGATTTCCCGTCGGTTACAGGCTAGAAGCTATAAGTTTGCCAAATTTCAAGCTTTTATCTCATTGGGATATGGGTAAACATTAATGTAAGTGAGTGAGTCAGCAATGTGGCTTTATAGTAGTATATAATAATAATAATTATTCCATTCACGGTATGAATTACTCTCTGAAAGGTCTTTTTTCCTACCAATATCCTACTATATAGTAGATTTATGGTAGGAGAAAAAGGCCTTTCAGAAGTCAATTCCTACCGTGAATGGAATATAGTGATACCTAACTAGTGGTAAGACCTCATTGGGTCTGTTAGTGGGACTAAACCACTCTTATTATCATGTATATTATTTATTTTAATTGTATGGCACATATTTCTACTCGTCTATACTAGCTGTATATTTATAATAATCTGGTAGCTGGAGGTAAGGCAGGATATAGAGAAAATGTACCCGAATTCACTTTAAGGGAAAATATCTGTTTTTATCGCCGCATCGTACTACTTTTTCAGGTTTTACTACTAATTAGGAAAATGTTTTAAAGCTGAGGAAGGTTGAATCTAGAATACATGTACCCACATTTGAGTAGAAGGAGAGTAGAAAAACATTTAGTAAAAAACAACCTCAGTACATTCTATCGGGATTAGAGCCTCTACCACTGTGTCACCTGCACTTTAGTCTAACATGAAAGTGAGCATTAGACCATACAGACAACAAAGCAGCTAAAGGATGAAATCTTTTATAAAAACTACACTCAGTACAACCAGCTGGAATTCGAACCCCGACCTCGACCATAGGACGACCTTGTGAATAAATAGTTCACAACAACGAAGCAAAATAATTATATTGAATTTTACGGAAATACTTTGACACTTTCTTAGAGAGGTTGTAAAAGAGAAAGAGGAAGAATAAAATTATTCGGTTATGAATCAGAAATTATCTCGGAGATCTAAATCAGATTTAATAATTACATAGCAGGATTCTGATAGGAAGGAATTTTAGAAAATAAAAACATCTGGTTTTCGGTAAACATAGATAAAATTTTAATTTATTTCTAAGTAATATTTCTTAGGGCTTAATATTATCTAATAAAATTGACAGTTTCAGATAACGTGACATTATCTATTAATAAATCTATTTTTTTTAGTAACTTCTGTAAAAGTCAAAATATTCCATCTTATCTAATTGGACCTTACATATAACTAATATAGAGTTTTAAATTGTGGCACAATGTTTAAGCCTAAGTGTAAGCTTTCCTCACAGAAAAATTCCCAATTATAAAGAATGCTACATTATTGTGGAGACTATATATTTATGGACAACTATAGCTAGTCTTTTGAAAACTTTCATTATTTTAACCATCCAACCCCGTGGTGTAGTGATCAATCCACCTGGCTACTAACTTAGGGATCCCTGGTTCAATTCCCGGCCGGTTTTTTAGGTATTTTTCTCTTGAGAGTATTTTTTCCCAATAGTCACCAAGGTTTGGTAAATAAGGCTTAAAGCCGAATTCATACACTGACATTTCGTGTTAACACGTTTTATGATGATTTATGGAAAAAATAAACCCACTATGTTATATTGAAGTTATCACAATGTTATGTGCTATCTGCTACCGGAATACGTGTTAATATGTCGTGAGATGCATCAACCCAAGATCTGGATATTCAGATTTTCGTCAGACGTGTTAAAGCATCAGAACGTGACAATTGAGATTATTTCGATTTAATTTTTTTTGTGTGAGATATTTAAGGCTAGAAAACGCTTTTATTGATATCCTAGTGTAAATTTTGAGACGCTATTTGTTATACCACGTACTTTCCCCTCTTTTATTTCGTATCCATCGATAGTAATTCTAAGATTTAGTAATATTTTATTAAAATGGGAGCACATGGTGATATTAGCTAGCTTAAAATATTTGTACTCTCTCGCTATCTTACAGGTAGAGAAGGTGTTGTGATCGTCAAAAAAAAAATTGAAATCAAGATTTTGATTAATTTTGACGTTTTATGCCGACACCCCGAATCTGAAAAAGTAGTTTTTTAATTTACCTTTGTCTGTCTGTACCTCAGAGTAGAGCCTAAACTATTTTACCGATTGGGCTAAAACTTGGTTTATAGAGTTTTCATAGAGTTTCTTCGAGGGGTTATTGTAATTTGATATATAACTTTAGAATTAAGGGTAATTTAATGAAGGGCAAAAAGAAAGAAATCAGTTTTCTCATCATCGGCTCTAACGATTTTGTTTAAATTAGTATCTAGGCATTTATTATGATTATAAACAAAATTGCTATTTTCATGTTCCCATGAAAATGACTTTTAGGGTACTTAGCAGAAGCGGAAATATCCTTATATCCACAACTATTTAAGATACAAAATAACATAACATCGCAAATTTTAGTACTATTAAAAATAAAAAACTTTAATTTGAAATATATCTTTATAAAACAAAATGTTTCGGAGATATTGGCAAATATATTAATACAATTTTGTGATCTTTAGTTTTACAGACACTACTTAGGGTTTATCGCAATAATTCTATAATTCCATAAAGTAAGTATATAAGTAAGTCTCCCAAAAATCTTATGTTCTTTTTTCTTTGACCTCTTAGGGGAAATGTTTCGCAGCAATTATCTAGCTCTATCATTTTAAACCCAACAGTCAATATTTACCTTTTTATTGGTCTAAACTTATAAATGAGGAATTTAATAAAAATGCGATAGCCGTAAGATGTAAAACACCTAATAAAATGTCAAAATTTTTAAATGGTAGTCGACATTTTAATACGAGGTATTGATCCTTGCGGACACAATATCGATTTATTTTGTTTGCTCCAGAAATACTAGTGAGACTATAATTCTTTAAAAAGAAAATCATAAAATTTAAATCTAGTAGTCCAAAAATGTTTAAAGTAGGTATAAGGCAATTTTTGCTCAAGTTTGCGAATATATATTATTTCTTTCCAAATGTATTACGAGTTTTGAGTAAATATCTCAATTTTTAAATACTGGAGTGAGAAAGTCCGTAAATAGTTCCGCACCAATTATTTACTTTCTCGCTATTTTATAGGTAGAGAAAATATTGTGATCGTCAAAACAATATAAATAGAGATTTTGATGAATGTCGTCTTTTAAAGACCCCTCCGAATCCAAAAATGTTGTTTTTGGATTGCTGTCTGTCCGTATGACTGTACCTCGGAGTAGAGCCAAAACTATTTTACCGATCGGGTTAAACCTAGGTATCTATTGTTTTCATAGGGTTGCCCTGAGGTGTTTTTGGAATTGAATATCTAACCCTAAAATTAAGGGTAGTTTCCTTAAGGGGGAAAGAGAGAAAGTCAATTTTATCAAAATCGGTTATAACGATTTTGATTTAATTTAATTTCTAAGCTTTGATCAATATTATAAACAAAATGGCTACTCTCAAATTTTCGTCAAAATTACTTAAAGTAATCTGGTTTGATGAGTAAATTCTCATTTTTTAACATCTCTGTAACTCTTTGAGATATTAAATCACTTATCATTGAAAATATGTAGGTATATTCATAATAAGAATATTTTGCTTAAAACATATTTTTATAAAACCAATAATTTCCAAGCTATATGCAAATATATATTTTTTAACTTTTTGAAAAGTTAAAGTTTAAGTATTGTGACCGTAAAAAATATCTAGCTCGAGATGTTGATTGATGCCAACGTTTCATGACCCCCCAAACGCTGATAATTTGTTTTTGCAATGCCATCTGTTTGTGTGTCTGTTTAACCCTAGAAATAAGAGTAGTTTAATAAAGGGCGAAAAGAAGAAAAAAAATGATTTTTTCAAAATCGACTCTAACGATTTTGATTAAAATTCGTATATAGGCGTTTATTAAGATTATAAATAAACTGGCTATTTTCATTTTACCGTGAAAATTACTTTTGTGGTACACTACGGAATCGTAAATGTCCGTATCTCCGCAGCTATTTGAGATACTAAATAACTTATCATTACAAAATTGTAGTACTATTAAAAATAAAAGAATTATATTATAAATACATCATTATAAAACCAATGGTTTCTGGGATATTCATAAATATATTAACACAATTTTGTGAGCTTTAGTTGCACAGAGATACTACTTAAGTTTTAACGTAATAATTATCTTATTCCATATGTTAAGTAAATAAGTGAGTTTCTCAAAATGTTGTTCTTTTCTTTAACCTCTTAAAAGAAATGTTTGTACAGCAATTATTTTAGATTCAGAAGTAAATATCTATTATTTTTTATTGGTATACATTTTTAAATGAGGAATTTAATAACAACGCAATAACCCTAAGATGTTCAACTTCTAATAAAATATCGAAAATTCTAATCGGAAGTAGAAATTGTAATACGGAGTGTTGACCCTTGTGGACCCAATATTCGATTACTTTTTCCGTCCAAATATACAAATGACGACATAAATTCTTTAAAAATAAAATTATAAAATTTAAAACCAAGAGTCAAAATATATTTTACTTACTATAACGCAATTTTTTCTCGGGTTTTCTAGTGTATATTATTTAACTTCACATATATTACGAGCTTTGAGTAAATATCTAAAATTTTACACAATAAAGTGAGAAAGTCCGTGTGGAGTTCCGTATCATTTATTTTCAACTGAATTTCCTTGTTTTTGTTGTTGTTTTTTTACATTGTTTCACTAAGAGTTTATATTAATACCTTTTCTTTTTCTAAA
Source organism: Timema californicum (assembly GCA_902141385.1). Taxonomy (NCBI): domain Eukaryota; kingdom Metazoa; phylum Arthropoda; class Insecta; order Phasmatodea; family Timematidae; genus Timema; species Timema californicum. The sequence goes on from CABFOW010000256.1 coordinate 218,911, forward strand.
TCCATCAAATTCACCCCTCTCTAAATCGATTGGATTTATCCACTCTCTCGTGTGTTTCAGTGCAAATACCATAATGTAACGCGGGGCTCGCGTGTGACCTAATTGACCGTGGGTTATTCACACGTTACTGTGGTGAACAACGACTTCTTTTAGGGATATTGAGGTACACTGCTGATTAAACATGAGCTAAAATATGTACCGATCACTCAAGGTGCTGTTTATTAATATATATTCACAACGCTTGGCGAGCTATAGAACCTACCGTCTATAAACTTTTCGATTGCCGGTACAACAAATTTGCGAAACATCGCATATCCTCTTCTTTCCTGATGCACACCTCTTTGAAGTGAACGGACTCACATGAATTATTCGTTATTAAATCTAACGTAAGTATTGAATTTCTCATCATCAAGGTTTAGGCCATACATTAAATTATCATATTCACCATATTCTTTCCATTTCCCGTTGTAGAATCGATCTGTTTTCTTCTCGTTGACAAGGAACATGAACGCACAGCTGGCTATCAGTATTAGGATTGTAATCGTCATCAATCCACGGAATCGAGTTGAAGGAATTAGATTCACAGTAGGGTATCTAGAGCACAATTTTGATTGGAGGTGGGAGTGTAGGAAACGCTAGAAAAGGTCAGTGTATTTTGCAGTTTTAATAGCAAAACTTTTTTGGTACAAATCAATCAAAGATTGCTTCTGTACGTACATAGAGTCTAATTTTCTTAACATGGTGCTATCAACAGTTGTTTAATATCCGTCAGTGAAATCCTAAGTCAGCTTGGCGTTTTACATTGTTTTATTGTGTCCGTTAAGAATGTGTATTTTTGTGTATGTGTGTTTGTGTGTGTGTATATGTGGATCACGTCTTATTACCGGTTCAGGCTAGCCATCTACTTTCTCTATTGTAGTATGTATGAGTAAGGTAGAGCTTAGATTCAACACACACACATTTGCGTGAAGTAGGAGAGAGAAACCATTTAGGGCATCTTCAGTAAAATCTATTGGGATTTGATTCCTGACTACCCCATCACCAGGAATACAGTCTAATGTTAATGTGATTTATTTTTGATAAAGCCTTATTCTTTAGTGATACTTTTCCATGTCTTACTACCCGACCAGGCTATCAGAATTTTAAAAACACTAATGAGATAGCCCAGATCCACCTCTAGTCAAATATATTGTTTAAAATGCACTATATCTTCTAGTACATACTATAGAATGTTATTACGTTCATTTATCTGTCTTAGTCTCATTGATGTCTCTGACAATTGATATGAAAGTGGCAGATGTATGAGCAATACTGTATTCTATATACAGCCAGTCCTTGTGATAAAGTGAGTGAAGTTGTTACTTGTAGGGTCATTTGGTGTATGCAGTTCAGTGTGCTTAGTAGAATGATATACAATAGTACCTTCTGACTCAGTGAGGGAAGCAGCAGGAAACTTCATGACTCCTAACTTCCCTAGTACACCTATTCAGTGCTTCCTTGGCCTTACAGTTGACAGGGGAACTGTCGAGAATCCAACGAACCTTCGTATTGAATACACTACGCAAAATGGGATAGATAAAAAAGAAAATCAAATTTAAAGGAAATGTTTCACTATTCACGTGAATAAAAGTGGGAAACCATTTAAGAACCACCTCCCTCCCCCAGCACAGCCAACCATGTTTCGATCCACGAAATCTTTATCGACGTTAAACCAGACAATATGGCTTTTACAATCAGTCTGATTGCCCAACAGTGCTGATGTGGAGTACCTGGAGTTATGAAGAGGAAACAACTTAGCACCGGTCATATTGAACACAAACTTCATTACCTATCCACACACGCCAATTGACCCACACGCCCCCTTAATATTAATGTAGACGATCAGATTGAAACTTTGATCTAACGTTCTACATATTCTAAAGAAAACAATCATTTTATACTAAAGGAATCCTTAGCTTATTCAAACATATTACATCACATAATATGTAGGAACCTTTAATAGTACATTTATGTTAGGGATTTGAATCCTTTTAAGTTGTAATAACATTCATGTTTTTGGAGTTCGCTTTTTAGAGAGAATATCTCACACAAGATTAAATTTGTCTTGTCACAACAGGCCACTGATATATAACATTTTTAGATGGTAATTCGATTCATAAAAACGTTAGCACTTGCATGCAGCAGAAGTTGAAAAACAGCCTCAGTACGTCCAATCTGGATTCGAACTCTGATCTCCTCGTCACTGGTAATTCAGTCCATTGCAAGAATTTCAGCTTATAATTGATTAGGTACAATTATTGTAACAAGTTATGGTCTTTATTTAGAGTGTGCTTGCGAATGTTAACTTGTGTATGAATCTATGATTTTAAATTCGGATTTTATAATCCGTGAATTTAAGATCTGAGTGAAGAGGAAATTTAAATTTATGAAAAATCTTTAAGAATGTTAACTTTCCTGTCGGGGGAACATTGAAGAGTATACGCTCAAACACGCAGTGTATTCCACCGATACACCCTCTACTTTCACCCTCCGCAACATGATCCTTCTCCCCTTTATATTAATCTCGTTCAGGAAACATCAATATCACCTGTCACGGAAACACACGTTATCGAGACGCGGAATGGAATATTATGGTCAAAACCTTGCAACTAAATTCGACCAAATACAGCTTTTAAACTTAGATTTATTTCAATTATATTTTTCTGGATGTATTCTGATATTCTAAAATTGCTGTGTTTATTGATTCGAAGCAAGTATGTAGAGCTTGTGGTGTACAATTTTTAAATATGTGATGCTTTTAGTAATCCCCACGTGTAAGCAAATTACCCCAAACATTTCAATAAAATCATTTCTAGAGCTTAGAATTAGTCAATGTGACCCGCTTCGGTGGGCGAATGGTTTAAGGCATCAGTATCGTGTTTAACTCACCTGCTGTTGGAGAGGAGATTGGGTTTTGAATATAATTTATATCTACTGAGTGTGGTTCTTACTAAATGGTTTCCAACTCTCTTTCTAAGCAAATATGGAAACATGTCCTCTAAAATGCTTCATTCATCATCCCTACACCTTTAGGGTAATTATAATATATATTTATAGCCTGAACATATAGTAATATGAGGTGATGAAAACAAAATCAAGGTTTTATATTAATTTAATTATTAGTATATTAGTACTAGTATATTTTCACAAATGATGATGATAATTTGAAACAATATTTTTGTGAATTTAAATATAAATTGTAATGTATTGATTTGGATTAATCTAAATTATGTAAAAAGTCATGGATGAAGGTAATTTTTCTTTAAAGCAATATAGGTAGAGTATCCTTTTAAGATTCATCCATGAACAAACACGCGTTTCTCAGAATGAGGTGAAAGGGACTACACCCCGAAAATATATTTTTTTATACCTTCTTTCTTGTTAAAATATCAACTGCGTCAATTCCTGTTGAAGGGAGCACGCCATTTATTTGTACCAATAAGAAGCTAGCCATCATAAAACGTGTCGCCAGGACTCTGTCCATTGGTTAGTTTTTACTTTGTTGACCAAGGGAGAAAATGCAAGACGTATGTCATATATAGACCATAGTGCGTATGTTTATATTCAGTATTACAAGAGCAGTATTCAGAACAATGTAGTATTCAGTACAACACACAAAGTAGGGCAGTATTCAGAACAAGGCAGTAGCGCAGTATATTCAGGACACACAGTAGGGCAGTATTCAGAACAAGGCAGTAGCGCAGTATATTCAGGACACACAGTAGCGCAGTATTCAGAACAGGGGCAGTAGTAGCACAGTATGACAGTATTTTCAGTATATTCATTACAGTAGCACAGAATAGCAATCGACGACGACGATGGGGAGAACGATCTCCGGGACCTTGCTCACAGTCCAACACATTATAATATAAGTCACTTCAATATCACAAGTGTGCAGTGATAACAAACATTTAACTGAAATATGTGCAAATAATTTACTGGTGTAATATAAATAAACCGTGTGTGAAATAACAGCCAACAACATTTCTCTTTCTTTAATAATATTAATACCGATTTAATTAGTGCTCGAACACGGGGCTATAGACAGATGATTAGACGGTATATTTTCCGTACAGTGGTGATAGGCGCTCGATCACGGAGCTTAATACAACCTATATAAAACATCACATCATCTTTTATCTGGGAATTAATCCGTTGTGTATCAATTCACACCCGAAGTAGGGTGATTGATCACATATTATTATAATTGACGCCCTAAGCGTGGCGCCTCTTATACCGTATCATTATTATTGACGCCCAAAGAGCGGCGCATTTTATTACGTATTGTTACAAAATAAGATATCAAAGTGTATTTTTGGCATTTCGGTATTGACGTTTCTGAGCGCATTAATAATAGTTTTTATGAAAACAGCTCTAAAAATTAATCTTTGACTTTTCTACAAAGTGGATCATCTTTGACATGAATTATAGGTAGTCAAGTAACGATCACATTACTATGTGTGCTATAGTCATAATTTTTCCCTCTGTCATTGAGTTTTATAGTTGTTTTGTGAGTTGTTACGTGCAACATAAGGATACCAAAATTAAAACTAACTACCAAGAGTCAAATTACTTAAATATTTTATTCATCCGCATTAGTGGGCATGCAGACTAAAATTCGATTTACTATATTTTTTTTAGTGAGGCGTTTTATGCCCAAATCCCGGCCGAGTTTACTAAGGGCGGTTTTCCCTAAACGATTTATCACCTACCCGACACGCAAATTTGGGTACATTTTCAATTTATTTATCTTCCTCATCCCTGTGCTATCAGCTTAGTCAAAACGTGTCAATACCTGAAGGGTTGTAAGATGCACCGCAAAATAAATAAATGTAAGAGTCACGTAGCTATTACAATTCTGCTAAAAACAATTGACGTTATATTGGGCCTTTTCTGACATTCGAAAAGTTACTAAAAATAATTCCGGATTCATTCACCTTGTAAATAAGTATCATTGGAATAGTAAACCTAAATCACAGAATATGTAAAATTATCAAAGGACGTTTGTAAAGCAAGTGCGCATGGATTTTGTTGTTGTTGTGAATATTAAACTGTAAAAAAAGTCCATGCTTTCTGCGAGTGAACTATACCCATAGATATGCATGATCGAACAAATTAATTAATTTTACTACTTTAGTTCAAGTATATTAGCCCTAAGTGACGTCTTCTGCCTAAATTAAAGAGTAAAAGAATAAAAAGAGAGGATGGGAAAAATCTTTATTGATAATAACGCCTTTTATACACCCATCTGAGATTTGAGTTATATCATTCTACTGTGAAGTCAAGCTCAGTAGTGAAGACTCATAAATTCGATATTGAACTATGACCACTAAATATGTATTTAAATTGCATTTATCATTAACAGTTATCATTAAAAAAAACAATATATTATTTGAAACGGAAGAGACACATGAAATTCAACCATTCACTATCCTGGATAAGCTACTACAAAAAGTGATTAAGAATTATAAAAATATGTTTAAAGTCATTATCATCGTGAACAGTGAAACTATTTTTATTTATCTAGCACCACATATTACTACCCGTTCGGTTTATATTCTTAGTGAAACATTTGACTTGAGTCCCGTTTAAAATCCAGACGTGCAAGCCACTATTCTAAATCTTCTCATTGTATTGTATGTATGACTTATCTCAACCTATGTATAAGACGAATGACACGAGTTGAATTTCTGACATTTAAATATATATATAACAGGGAATAATATATTTTTAACAAACCTACATTTTGATTTTCCTTGAGATAGAATGTAGGTGGACACATATATCTGTAGTTAATTGCACAGTTGACTGAGCCAAGATTTCGAACTTCAACACTATTAATTAACTAAGGCCATCTTGTTACTACGAGTAGGCCTACATTTAAAAATATTCAAATTAATTCAGATAAACATCGACCAAAATTGTTTATATCGGCTTACATGAGTATTAAAGCTATATTAAAATGTTTTGTGGATTATCAGCACAAAACTATATAGTTGTTATTGTTATATATAAAACTACATTTTTCAAGTCAGTATCAATGCAATTTTTATATTATAATTTATTTAAATGTATATCTATATTTCACGAAAACACTAGACCCAGGTGTTTGTTTTCTAACCTTTCCATAATAGCTTTACCATCTTAGTCCATGCAAATTCGACTGCATCTCCTTTAAGATACCCTTCTCACCCTATATATTAGATTAACTCGTTAACAGAGCTTGTACAATACGTAAGACGAAACACTCAAACTATATTTAACATTGTAAGTATTTTTCTGTAAAATACCTCTATAAGCCCCTTTCCCTACATAGGCTTTTCCTCTTCTTCCTATGAGCAATTATTCAGCCATTTGACAAACCCATTTACTAGCCCCTATCCCAATAATATGAGAGAAAATCTCAAAGCCCACTCATATCAAAACTACACAATGTACTCAAATGGTTTTACTTTACCGTGGAAACAGTGCATCATGCATGTTACCCTCTTTGCCAAACCTTATCTTCGAGACGGCACCCTTGGGATGACACGCCATGACAGAGGCGGTAATAAATTCCATCCCCTTTGCCGCAGTCACAGTATAAATTGTCAGCACGACCTCAGCCGCCTCTACGGAACATATTAACAGGATCTCTCAGACCTGCATCTACCACGTCAATGTGTTGCAATCGTATTAAACTTGAATGTGTGACTTAAGTCTTGGTTTAATTTCCTAATACATGTCATGGTGTTCCAAACAGGGAAGGCTAGTGAGATAAGACATGGAAAAATTATATAATAAACACAAAACACAAAGACACACAAAATAGGACGACCATGATTTTAAATAAAATTATTTTATGTTTATGATTCGGAATTACAGTATACGTTCAAAGTAACATTATTTTAAATTATTTATCATTTAATTAAATCGTTTTATATAAACTTTGACAGGGAAAGAAACAAGAAATGTTGGCTTACTGGGCATAAAATAATATTATTTACACATATTAATGAATATAGCTCAATACTATCCCTTAAGAATAATTGAAATATGAAATAAAATTAAAGTAAAAATTTACCTAAACCCTATAAAGCCTAGGGTTCAAACTCTAACAAGTTTGACAGTATTTTGATTATTAATTTCGCTAATATTATTTATTAAATCATTATAAACAATAATAAGACATTGTGGATTAATGATCTTATTGATATTTGTGATTTCTTTTAGAATATCAAGCAATAAATTACACGATAGAAAAAGTTTGGTTTCTAAAGATATAATTATTTAATACTAATTAATATAACTTGTTGATGAAATCCATAGGAAAAATAAAAATATATATTAATTGGCTGAAAATTCCTGGTTAAAATATTTTAACATAATTTGTATTGTTTAAAACAAAAATTTGCAAACAACACTTCTAACTTCAACCAATCCTAGTATCCTAACATATTTCATAAATAATCTTGCATTAGAATAGTGTTTTAACCGTTAAAAATTGATATACATAATTGAAATTTAAGTGATATTGAATATATTGTAGGTAGAGTAAAGAAAAAACAAATTCGTGTATTTACTTAGTTATTTGTTGTATTTTTGACTGTTAAATTTCTTTTAGTTATCTAAGACAAAACTTAATTATCAATGGTAACACAAAATAAGGATTAGCTCAAAAAATATACGTATGTATACTTTTAATCTGTTTGCACAGTAGTTAATAAAATAAACAAAAATATTATATTTTAATGAATTTTATGGTAATTGAATTTTATTTAACTACAGATTCATGTTTTTTATCAATTTAAAACCACCACGTAAGAAACGAGATAATATAGTAGTGTTTTTTACTTCAAATTTTTAATATAATTTAGTTTATCACCAATCCTTAATGATTTAAAAGTATTCCACTAAGCTCCAAATTAATAGGAATACTGATAGCAAGTTTCGCTATTTCAAACATATAGTTCATTAGCTGTTCTAAACCGATTAGAGGAGATAACAAGTTTTCCATGTTCCTCTTCCGCCCCCCAGAGATATTATTGTTACTTTACGGTCTCATTGAACCACTTAGTTGAAAGTAGACTCATTAAATATACATGGTAAATCAGGACCAAATAGTGGGATTATCCTACAATGGTTGATATAATTATAGATAGTATACTTACAAATGTTATTTGAGTTATATGTTGAAGAAGATACCGCAAAGAGTGTTAGTAATAAATAAAAATGAATGAACACAACATGGCATTTTTAATGAAAAAGAATTACCAAGTTTACATTTTACATTGCTGCTACTGGAGAAAGAGGTACCACTCAAACCCTCAACTTCGGTTTCAAAATATCGGAACTCGTCAGGAGGAAGTGTGAAACACGCAACGCAACTTCCTTAAATAGGAAACAAAAAAACCATAAAGGGAGGTAAATAAAATGGTTGAAGAGTGATAAAATACTCGTAAAGACATGTTCCTATTCATGTTTCCTATCATTCATCGGAACATATTGATAAGGTAATATTTAGTTATATCTGATGTCAAATTTTGAACTTGTGTATAAAAATGTGGGTTAGCCATTTGGAGTCAGGTTAAAGTTATTAGAAGAGAAAGCTTTTTATATAATATATTTTGTAGATAACAATAAACAGGGCCAGAGGGACTAGATGAGACATGAAGGAGGAAAAGGGATACGTCTGAAAGAGTCTGGGTTCAGTTTATTCTAACCTGGTATTATAGAAATGGATTATACCAGATTATTATCCGTGAACCCTACATATATACGGTTGGCGATAGCCATAGAGTGACGCCCACATATAATCTGGAAGCGTGTGTAAAGAACAACCAAGGGATCACAAGGGAAAACATAGTTTTATTTTAATTAAGTCAAATATAAAGGTAATGAAGATACATCATATTTTTCAAAGTTGGCGTAAAGAGCCAATTTGTAGTCTGGCAATAAACATCAATTCAAGATGATTCAAACTATATACATGAAATTGAGAAGCCATAAAATTCACTTTAAATATCGATATATAATAAATAATGTATTCTGCCAAAGCAGACACAAGGATAGTAAGATAAAGTGGTTTAATCTGTAATATATAAGTCTCAGCAATTGCCGTTGAATCCTATACCTAAGTAACAATGGATAATTTGATTTTATAATTTACTTTTAAGTGAATAAATATGGTTCATTAACCGCCGTTAGAATATATACAATCTAACATGATAACCTAGTTTGAATTAAATTATACAATAATTTACGCTATTAAAGCGTACATACTTTATTTTAATAACCTCCCTGAAACTCGTAAAAATATCGATGTAATGACTTAGCTGAAATAAGTGGAGATGAGAGCGCGCCACAAGTACACAAACAGTACTAACGTAAATCATGAATTCCCCTTCAAAACAAATATAATTGACTCGCGGTTCATCCGCGTTAAACCCCACCAAAAAACCCCATCTATGAAATATGATTAAAATAAAGAAAGCCCAAACAATAATTTTGAAAAGTATCCCTCTCCATTATTTACATCCGAACAGAAATTTTGAATGAAATTTCCTAGCCCTAGTTTATATCAGCGCCCTCACCTTTGTGCAAGCCAGTGGTACAATAAGTGACGAGGTAAACAATACAAGCCATTATATAGTAAATACAGACTACACATGTTCTCAGAGGAGGGGGAAAGCAGGGTGGAAACAAAGAACAAAAGGAAGGGAGAAGACTAGCGCTCTCGAAGCTTAGCGATCAGTCCAGTAACTACTTAAAGTTTACAAAACATTCCAGATGGCGGATTCGGAAACGAACTTGGTCAAGTTAAGTCCTTGTTTGTTGTGGGCCGGGCTTCGATGACGAGTGAGGCGCTGACCAGCGTCTCGTTTCAGTCGAAATTGTTCAACTCATGGGAGAGGATGTCTTAGTGTGTGTTAGTGCTCCATCAGACGGAGAGAAGCCAGGCCAGTGGTGGTGAGTGCTGTAATTCCATATTACTGGGTGGTATGCGTTAGATGTTGTTATTTGTTGTAACATCGTTACAATAGGATCTACAGTCCGAGCTATAAGTAGTGAAGAGAGTAGACCAGTACGTCCGTGAGTGGGCTGGTGTGCCCGGGAGTGGGCTAGCATGTTCAGTGAATGGGAATATTGTGTTCCCACCAAAGAATAAGCGAATCCAGCTTTCGTGTAACATGGGTCAGTGCAGTGTGGCGATTTAAGTAAACTACATGAGTGACGTAAACATTGATGGTTATGGTGAATTGTGTTAACAAAGAACAGTTTTGTGACTTTTAAATATTTGTATGGTTACCTACTATGTATTTTGTAGTTATTAATCTGTTTATTTAATTTAATTTAATTGTATTTGTTCTTATTCTCTTACTAACTTATATAATCAATCATTACTCTTATTATTTAATTCATTAATTTGTTTAGTTGTAGTTAATTTAATTCTAGGAATGAATTTATTTTTTATTATCAAATTTTTTAATATTCCTTGTGCGTTTTTAATCTTTTTTGATCAGCAGCGTGTACCAATATCCTTAAACGAACTCGCGGTTTACATGGTGACATATGAATGGACCATGACCCCCCACCTAGGTCACCCGTTACTAGACTATAAATTCTCACTCTTGTGGGTGGCTTTTGTGACCTTTTTTTGATACAGATTTTTGATGATCTATGAGATGTTGATTGGCATTGATGTTCTTTGAATTATACCATTTATTTTTAGTAATTAGAGCTAGTGAGCATGAAGATAAAGTTAAAATAACAAAATCTGTTGTAGCGTGTCAATAATGTAAAGTTGACACTTACACAACTAGGCTACGTAAAAATATGAAGTTATAATAAATATATTGGCAGAATCCAAAGAGGTGGATTAGATTTGAAATATTTAATAATAATATCCTTCAAAACCTACTGTTAACGACTGGATGGACTCGGATATGATCCACGTGCTTTCAATAGAAAATACTACAAATCATTTTAATAATACAAATCTGCTTAAAAATACTAAACTTACAATAATGGAATCCAAAGAAGATAATTAAAGCACATTCAGGAATAATATGCTTCAAAATTTACTCACCGTGACTGGATGGGATTGGATAATGCCAACATGCCTTCTAGCATAATATAGAACACGAATGGCGACAGAGTGCTTCCTAACACATCCACTTACTACTCCTTCAGTCGTTGAAAATAACTAAACCCATGCTAGGTTCGCTCCCACGACCCTTGAGCGCCACTGTCGTGGTGGCATGTCTTCGCACCACCTCTTTTCCACACCCCGCAAGCTCCTATCATCAGATGTGTTATCACGTCTTTTTTCTATTTCTTTTTGAACCGTTCTAGTAGGAAAAAGGGTATAAAATAGGTACCCTCAGACTTAAAAAATATTACTCTATCACATCACGTCGTTGAAGAAGGAACTTTTCTCCACGAAGGGCCCGGTGGGCCTGGAGTATAGGGAGTGGTACTCACCACCGCGCCACTGAGGAAAACCTCTTTTCACGAAGAAACCGGTGGCCCTGGAGTATTGGGCGTGTTGCTCACCACCGCGCCTCCGAGGAGAAAACTATCTTCATGAAGGAACCGGTGGCCATGCAGTATTTGGCGTGGTACTCACCGCAGTGCCTCTGAGGAAAACCTCTCCTCACGAAAGGAAAGGTGGCCATGCAGTATTGGGCGTGCTACTCAGCACCGCACCTCCAAGGAAAAAACTTTCTTCACGAAGGGACTGGTGGCTATGCAGTATTGGGCGTGGTACTCACCGCAGTGACTCTGAGGAAAACCTCTCTTCATGAAAGGACCGGTGGCCATGAAGTATTGGGTGTGGTACTACCGCTGCGCCTCCGAGGAAAATCTCTCTTCACGAGGAAATCGGTGGCCATGATGTGTTGGACGTGGTTCTCACCACCGCGCCACTGAGGGATATCCTCTCCGATTTCTTAAGTATAGAGGCAACGTCCATCTAACTTATTGTTTAGTTAAAAGATTAGAAATAAATTATTTAATAAATTCATCTGACTTATTGTTTATTTCAGACTTAGTATATTCGAGGCGACTATTACGATTATTTTGACTTCTTGTTTCACTCAGAATGACCAGGTTTTGGTTTTGTATTATTACAACTCTGTTGATGTTGTCACAGCAACTCTAGTGTTGCTCAAGTCCCTTAGACATGTTATATTGGTCCAATCGGCCGTTTTTTTCCTATATCCATATGATATAGCTTCGATATAGGAGCCTTGAGCTCCAGATGTAATGAGGACTTAATCCAAATGGTTGCTATTCACAATGAGCATGATATTTCTCTATTGAGTCCGTAGAGTTACATACTTGTTTTTATGGCTACAACCAAATAATCTATCTTTTTTTTAAGGCCCAGTTGGGTTAGTGTGTTCAATGTATTGAATTATTCTTGTTGCCACGCTTTGCGTGTGGTATTACCTTGGGTGCGTAAAGCGCGGAACTCCGCTTGTTTCTATATGGGGTCAGCGTGGATAATACCTTTTTTTTTCTCTTTGCCCGTTTTTGGCACCCTTTCACTTAGTATTAGTCTGGTATACATTATATTAGTATTGAGTACTGTACGCCAGGGAGTGGGTCAGTAATTACATGTACTATTGAATGCTCTGGCAGTACCAATAGGGAAAGGACCGGCCATAGTACTATTATGTGTAGACACATGTATGTTAGCCATCCACCAATGTAATCAAATAACCTTTCTATCGCAATTCATTATACTATGTCTCTTAAATAATTTTCTTTTGTCCCAATCAAGCAAGCTAGTTTAAATTATAAATGTGTTAACAATACTATATGTATATACCTATATCCATATGATATAGCTTCGATATAGGAGCCTTGAGCTCCAGATGTAATGAGGACTTAATCCAAATGGTTGCTATTCACAATGAGCATGATATTTCTCTATTGAGTCCGTAGAGTTACATACTTGTTTTTATGGCTACAACCAAATAATCTATCTTTTTTTTAAGGCCCAGTTGGGTTAGTGTGTTCAATGTATTGAATTATTCTTGTTGCCACGCTTTGCGTGTGGTATTACCTTGGGTGCGTAAAGCGCGGAACTCCGCTTGTTTCTATATGGGGTCAGCGTGGATAATACCTTTTTTTTTCTCTTTGCCCGTTTTTGGCACCCTTTCACTTAGTATTAGTCTGGTATACATTATATTAGTATTGAGTACTGTACGCCAGGGAGTGGGTCAGTAATTACATGTACTATTGAATGCTCTGGCAGTACCAATAGGGAAAGGACCGGCCATAGTACTATTATGTGTAGACACATGTATGTTAGCCATCCACCAATGTAATCAAATAACCTTTCTATCGCAATTCATTATACTATGTCTCTTAAATAATTTTCTTTTGTCCCAATCAAGCAAGCTAGTTTAAATTATAAATGTGTTAACAATACTATATGTATATAATTTCCAGTTAACGTTTGTTTATAATAATCAAACTGTTTTTCTTTTAGAATCAACTGACCGTAGCCTGGCGTCAGTACAACTGTTTTGTAAATGAACATTGCTACTCAAGCCTACTGCATTTGATCTTGCCCGTGTTGCGACAAGACAGTATTATTCTGGAACTTATATCTTATGTTTTGGTATATCTATTGTAATCAATCATATCTTTTATTTTTCTGTTATAATAAATCTATTGTTATTATTCTAATAATTTTATCAATCTGGTTTAAATAATTCCTTTGCACACCCAAGTAGAATTTAGTACTAACTGCACGAAACTCTGCATTGTTAGATAATGATGCAACCTATTTCATATTATAGCTAACTTTTATATTGTAGAAGAAGCGTTAACAGATGTAAATTGAGAAATATTGTCTGTAAATAGAATAGTAAGAGAAATTTTCAACACACTTGTTTTTACTGGTGGTATTGTTGTTTGTTCTGAAATTGAAAAGAACCTTCAGGAACTTCTGAAAATAAGAGAAGAAATACTGAAAATTGGATAATATTAAGATCAAGAAAAGAAAACTCATTATGTGCAGTAAAGGAGAACCCAGACAAATTAATATGGAAATAAGAGAAGTAAGGCTACAGTAAGTAATGGATTTCTGCTACTTGGGAAGTAAAATTAACTAAAATAAGAAATGCAAAAAATACAACATAAGTAGAATAGAGAAGGGGAATAAAGTGTTTAATAACAAGAAGACATTACTAACCTTGACTTCAATATATTTGGAAATAAAGAAAAATCCTAAATGCATATGTATGGAGCGTTGCACTCAACGGATATTAATCTTGAACCGTTGGCGCAACTGAAATGAAAATATTAGAAGCATTTATAACATGGTGTCACATAAGAATGTTGAAAATATCATGGATAGAAATGGTGTCAAATACAAAAGGACTAATAAAAGCAAATGAAGAAAGGAAACTTTGGAAGTGTATACAACAAAGGAGAGCTAACATGATTGGCCACATACTGAGATATGATAGTTTTACGAAGATAATTATTCAAGGAGATGTGGAAAGTAGAAATTAAAGAAGGAAACTGAGACTTGAGTACATGAATCAGATATCGGAAGATGTCAGAAGAAGGTACAAAGATGTAAAAATATGGACCAGAAAAAGCAACAGTGGATATCTGCAACAAACCAAGCGTAATATTGATTACCTAATGATGATGGTGGTGAGTAATGATATGAACTGAGGAATTTTTCGTGATAACCACTCGATCTAGTTATGTAGTGGTAGATTATAAGTGTCAGCTTAAGGGCTGGGAGGAGTTTTTTGTCAGTCTGGTTCGTCTATAGAGTCACCAAGGCGGAGGAAATTGTATGGTGTTTAGTAATTTGTTTTTTATCTGTTTATAGCCCTTTAAATTAAGTGAGATATGATGGCTGAGGTCTGTTTCTGTTGGGTATATAGTGTTCGTAGTTATATATATATATATATATCATACAAAGTAAGAGGAAAAATACTCTAAGCTTATCGGTTGAAACAAGACAGAAGTGCCCGCATGGAAGGATTCGTTGCCGTTACTAAGCAGGCATAGTTTTTTATTGGTCTGGCTTAGGCTAAATGCATAATACTTCGTGTTTTTGGAGAGCATATACTAAATATATGAATTAGTGAAGTTGTAATAAAAAATTATTTATTTTTTTAACAATTATTCATCCGAGGTGCTGTTTAAATTTCCAAGGTCAACGCGTATAGTGAATATCTACTGGAAAAAAAGATGATGTTAACAAGACAACTTTTCTTTTGTGTTGAAAGACGTTAATTTCCTGTCTTGAGCTCCAAAATTGTCATCCTGAAGAAGTAAGCTTCCTCTGTCGTTCATATTTAACTTTTGTTGATGTAGTTGACATCTCCTGAATGCACCAGATCATTTATGGACCCAATTTCTTCCTCCAAATACTATGTAATGATTGTTTGGAACTTGTCTGCACTAGCATTACCGTTGTTTTCAACAGAAAATTGTATAATGTCAGAGTATGATTACCTGAAGACCAAGAAAATAGTAGATTGGTCCATGTTTAAAATTGTGTGAACAATGGAAGTGATTTCCTGGGAACATTTCTTAATTTCTAAATAATAATAATAACCTGGCAACTAAGAACTCATCAATCGTGTGTCAACTCTCTTGAGTCGTGTATATTTATTATGTTTATTATGTTTATGTAGGATGTTTAGTATTACATATTAACTAATACACACGTTTTTAACACCACGTCCAACTACCCTTTTGGGCTACACGCTTATGTACTAATTACGCTAATCTGTTAGGGATGAGGAAGGTTGTATTTAGAGAAAGTGTACCCTAATTATCGTAGATTAAGGTTGGAAAAGTGGTTTAGATAAATCCACTATCAGTAAACCCGACCTATTTGAGCCATGGTCTCCTCATCATGTTCACTTCAGACTATTGCAAAAGTGACGCCTTAGACCATTCAACCACTCAAATTAGTAATTAATATACTAATTGCTTAATATGTGCTTGACGACCACCTTCACACGCTTGCTTACGCGTTGTAGACTTAGAACGTCAAGGAACGCTTAGGACACAAATATATAATGCATTATTTATTTAAATAATACACATAATTTTGTTTAGTACAAACATAATAAAAATCCAATTGTGTTACTGTTTTCATAACCCAAACCCACACAACAAGCCATAGCAACTACCTATCAACAATTAAAACTAGAATTCGAAATAAACATTAGCTCCGTGCCAACTCTCACGTACTCGTATTTTGAGTCCTTACGGTCATATACAGGCTGTACTAAATATTAACTGTGGTAGGGGTGTGGTCAATTTGGCGCACATCATGAAGTTAAAACACTTCCAAATTATTTTCACCCCCTCTGTGTGGGCCTAAATTGTCAGGATGAGTTGCGGCTGAGGTTAAGGGTGGTGACTGGAAATATTACTGTGTGGGTTTGTAATTGTGTGTTTATGGTTTTATTGTACTAACTATATGAAAAGCTTAATGGAATTACTTAGGAGTTCCTGACAGAAAGCAGTGTAGCAAGGAATGCTTAACCAAGGGTCAGACTGACCTCTAGGTGGCCCTACACGGGTATGAACCCTGGACACGATGGTAAGCCCTCGGTACTCGTACACGTTGATCCAGCGCCCTAACGCACTCAGATCCCAAAATGGGCAGCATGACCCTCCTGGGTTTGTTGGTATTTTGTAATCCCAGTAATCTCGACAACACTATTATTCATTCCCCTTCTAACCTGATTTACCATGAGACGTGCTGACACTCTGTTTAAGTTGTCCACGCAAACTTTCTATTGTTTACTAACTAATCAAAATACCTTGCAGTACTAGTTTTGTCACTTACAATACACAACACAACAAATGTTAAAACAAACAAACGCCTCAATTTATGCCGTGTCGTTTACAATATACTAATATTTTAAAAAAGTATTTAATGTTCTCATTTAATATTAATAATATTAAACACATGGCTTGGAATCTAAGTAAAATTTTAACAATACATACCGATAAAAAACGTTCTAGGATCCAAATATTAATAATTATTAAGAAGAACCCATTTGCAAAGTACTTGGTTCTAGTTTAACTCATTTCCCAACCAATAATGAAACTTTTAACTGATTTATCTTACACAAACTTGAAAGTGTTAGCACAAAGTGTTTTGATTACCTCATCTCAATGCAAATTTCAACCATTAAAGAGACTCAAGAGTAAACTGAACATAGTAAAGGGTATAAGTGTTATAATAACAATAATACAAAAGTGGGGCAGAGAAAAGAGAGGTACACATTTAAGGAAATACACCCGCATTAGCTTGGAGGTAGAGGGAGAAAATATTTAATAAGAACTGCCCTTAAGACAATCAACGAGTATTCACACATCAATATCGCCAATACTCGAAACCATACCAGAATACGTTGAGGTTATAGACCACGTACACATCAATCATATATATTTTCTATTTGACCCAATAAAATATTAGAAAGTTTCTGTCTAGGTGATTGTGTGCTCTAATACAAAATGAAATTACTACATTGTACCTAATTTCTAGTGATGGGGAGAGTAGATAAAAAAGTGATTTCACTAGACCATTAAAATGAGGAAATGTCCATGAACAACAGCCAGTGCTACTAAACTCTCGAACACTAACTACCCGGGAATATCAATGCTATCTACTTCACGATCCCTAATTACCCTGGAGTATCAACCAACGCAAGTAACTAACTAGGAATCAATCAAGCTAAAATCAACTCGAGCAGCTGTCTCCCCTTTCTCGCCAGCCTCCGCCCCTCAACACATCACTATTCCCTCCTTCCTCTCTCTACCCTTCGAGCCCGAGATGTTCTATAATCTATATCACAAAAACGCTTCTCCTCTACCCGCCTTGTATGTTTATATAGTCAGAGTGTTCTAAAGTGCACCTAAAACAAAATAAAAAAATTATCTGGATTTGGTTTTATCAAATGATTTTTTTTTTCATTGTCACAGGCAGATGCCATTAGACTTACTCTTAGCCACTGTTCTCACCCTTAAAACATTATATTTATTTTTAGACCCTTNATTTTTATGAGGAATAAATTAAATTTTCAAAATAAAATATAGCCTATGCTACTCGCTGATAATGTAGCTTTATATTGGTGAAAGAATTTTTAAAACCAATCCAGTAGTTTTTGAGTTTATCCATTACAAACAAAAAAACAAAAAATCAAATCTTTCCTCTTTATAATATTAGTAAAGATTTAAATTAGTGTAAGTTTCTGATAACCAAAATAGAGTCCTTAGATGGTGTACCCCGTGTAAAAATAAAGTTCACAACTGATAACATATGTAAATATGGCCAAATGTCCTCTTGCAAAGGCAAAACACAAATGTTTGAAAAGTAATTAAGAAATTCGTTTACCATCTGTGGGCTATTAGTGTTATGTTCAGGTCATCATTTTATGCAGTTGTTATGACCTGTCACCAGTTCATGGAAGATGGGAGCACACGCACACATTTAAATAATACGAGAGATGTTTTCTATTCTATAACTAACTAATTTAATAATATGAAATATAAAATATACAATTATTTACAAAAGATTATACTTAATAAATAATAACTGTTCCTGGGTAAACTACCCTAGCTCTTCAATACATCTAGACCACGCAGAGGTCTTAAGTTTGACAACATCCTATGATGACGTTCCGGACACAACTGTCCTGCTAGTCAGTCAGTTTGTCGCTGCATGAACTACGGGTCATGAACTGGCCTTTCATCCCTAATTGGAATTTACATGGTCAGTACAGAAGACATTGTCTCAAGACTAAGAATGTAATCGTAAGCTAGGCAACTGTCCTAGATTCAGTGGCGTAGCTACAGAGGAGCGACAGGAGCAGTCGCTCCAGGGCGGCATGGCTCAGACGGTCAAAGGGGGGCGGAACGAACTGGAAATTTTATATTTTCAGGCTAAGCTCAAGTCTATGAAAAGGTTATTTTAGTAAAAACACTCGTCAGTTATGGTAGGGTGTAACAAGGGAGAAGATGGTGAAGAAAGGTATCTTAATAGAAAACCTAATATGGTTCCTTTATCTTTTGTTAGGTGGGCGATGTCGGATGATGTCTTTCACATTTGCCGGGGCAATGGCTCGAGCTGCGTCTGTTTGGCATGATGCCAATGGCATATAGACATGCGTCAATCAATCACGACCTAATTCCCGCCCCCTTCTCTACCCACTCATACCCATGACTTATACTTACCCCACGTGCTCTCTCATTCGCTTACATACAGCATTCAGCCTATCAGCTGACTTGCCTGCGTCTGGTTTTCCCATCCCCCTACCCCTCCCAACCTTGTTTTGTATCTATTTCTCAGTGAATCATGTTTTCAATAACCTGAGTCTATATTGCGTTGTTAGTTTTGTGTAAGTCAGTTTTCTTTGCTTGTCTGACCGTAGTTTCACCGACTATAGTTTCTCGTTTCGAGTGCTGTGAGTCTCGTAGTATAGTGTAAGAGGAAAAAAAACCAGTGTAGTGTAGATGTTCAGTAGTTAAAAACACGTACTGTTGTAATTTATTTTATTTTACGCAACATTTTCTTAGATTGTGACAGGACCATTTAACGTAACTAGTTTATTTTTTCACTTGTTTTCTAAAAATGTCCAAAAATACTAAGTGGTACGGAGTATCGGAAAAGGAAAAAGGAAAAGGATGACATAGCAGAAATTGAACTTAAGAAAGTGAGAAAGTTGATCGTCATACTTTTCGACAAAACCTTCAGATACGCAAGAACCCAGTTGCAGATCACAAGAACCTAGTTGCAGTTCACAAGAACCTAGTTGCAGTTCAAAAGATAAATATGTCAGCTTTAGTGTAGGGGATTCGGAGCAACTACTTACGACTGAAAACAGATCTGCTTCTAAAAAACTTGATGGTGAAGTAAGCCTTAAATAAAATGAATCAGAGCAGATTTTGTCACAATATCTTGATTCTGTTGAAGCTGAAAATGAGGATTTAGAAGAGCAAACAAGAGTTTTTAGAAAAACAGGTTGGTGAAGATTTTGTTATTATTAGTTCTTCTGACAAGGGTAATTTTGAAGGGAACCTTACAGCAGAAGAAAAAAAGAAAATAATAAAACTTGGCCCCCACCCGCCAAAAGGGCCGTTTCCAGAAGATACAGATGGGAGAAATAAAAACAGAGGTTTTAACGAAAAATGGTATTTTCCAAAAAAGGCAGATAACCATTTATCAATAAAACGTAATTGGTTATGCTACTCAAAGGTTTTAAATGTTTGCTATATGTCAACCTTGCTGGCTATTTAATATGTCACAGAGAGACGTGGGGTTTTCGAAAGGTACGTCTGATTGGGCACATTTGGGGCGAAACATCAAAGACCATGAAGAAGAATCTCAATCATTACCTGAGTCCTCAGATTCAAAATGAAATTATTAATTTAATAGCCAATGAAATAAAAAAGGAAATTAATGAAGAAATGGTGAAACGTCCCTACGTTTCTTTCATTTTTGATACCACTCAAGACATATCAAAAACAGATCAATTAAGTACAGTGTTTCGTTATGTCAAAATAAAAACTGATAATGAAAGAAAGGCCAGCAGAGTTGGTAGTAGAAGAAGCATTTGGTGGGTTTACAGAAGTGGAAAGCCAAAAATCAGAATATTTGGAAAAAGTTGTGCTTAAAGTAATTGAAGAGTTCTCTGACATTTCTAAAGTAAGGGGCCAAGTGTATGATGGGGCCGCAAATATGAGCGGGATTTATTCCGGCTTTCAAGCCCGGATAACAAGTAAAAATCCCGCAGTCACGTATGTACACTGTTGTGCACATGCATTCAACCTGGTCATCAACGATTCGGTAACAAGTATTCCAGAAATCAGGAACTTTTTCGACAATGTGCAAAATTTGTAATGTTTCCTTTAAGGCCGTATCAATATGGGCTTTGTTGACTAAATCAACCATGAAAAAAACATTTAAAAAGAAGTGTGCCCTACAAGATGGTCGTCAAGAAACAAAGACAAAGCCGCCCTTCGTTGTGGCTACTTTGATATAATTAAAGTATTAACTCTCATAACCTTAGGGAGCAGTAATCAAGAAGAAGTTAATCAAGCAAAATGTCTTTTGAAGTACTTCGAACAGTTTCAAACGGAAATTTTGATAGTAGTTCAAAGTGTTTTGCTTGAAACAATGGACATCATTTCCAAGAAACTGCAAAGCACCTAGGAAGACTTAGAACATGTAACAAGGATGCTGTTAAACCTCAAAACAAAAATCGCTAACCTAAGAAGTAACTGGGAAACATTTAAAAGTGATGCAACTCATCTTTGTTTGAAATGGAAAGTTGCCCCAAATTTCACTGACTCAAGATCAAGGAAAAAAAAAAGGATGTTCGACGAAGTACAGGCAGATGATCCCATCATGGACACAGAAAAACGTTTCCAGGTTGAGGTATTCAATCGTAGCCTGGATATCATAACTACGCAACTAACTGAGCGTTATGAGTCAATAACTGAGATTTGTGCGTGTTTCAAATGTTTGAAACCTTCTTTTTTAACTGACTCAGGTGACAAAGAAATTCTAGACTCGTGCAAGCCTCTAGTACTTAAATACCCAGATGACATCTCTCCTAACTTAGGCCAACAGTTTGTAAGACTTAAAACTTTTTTTTCAAGTCACATTGAAAAACTTAAAAGTATTAGAGACCTTGCCGATACTGTGATCGTGCGTGCTCAAGTTGGAGCCAGCTTCCCGGATGTTGTGAGTGCGTGCCTCATCTTTTTGACAATGCACGTTACATCCGCAAGTGCTGAGGGATCCTTTTCAAAACTGAAAATTATCAAAAACTATCTTCGTAGCACCATGTCGCAGGAGCGTCTGAGTTATCTGGCAACGATCTTCATCGAGCGAGCCAGGGCAAGAAATATAGACTTAGAAGGCAACATCTCACAATTTGCAAGTGCCAAATCACGAAAGAAAATTTAATATGCAATTCCTCCAACAATTTGTGAAGATTTTCACTACAAAATTTTATTTTTATTTTTTAGAAGGCTTTTGTGTTGGTAACCCATTTGTTCAACAATTTCACTTTTAATTTGTGATGTATTTCCCAAATTAATGTCCTATTTACAAAAAAGTAAGGACCACAAAACGTAAATGATAAACTTTTCTTTAAAAATTCTATGTCGTTTGTGAATAAGTGTTACGTTAGTTTAGTTATATTTTTTTTCTATGTGATCAACAATAAATGACAAATGTTATCTATATTAAAATACTCTGTTTTATTACTTACAAACTCCAAATCTTTAGTTGTTATATTGTGTAAAAGTAAAAAACTAAGCAGATTTGCATTTCAATATAACATACATTTCAGTAAATGTAGCTCCATGCACAAAAAGAAAATATATTTTAAATTTCTTTTCTTCATAGAACAAGAATAATAAGAAACCACCAAAATAGGCTACTTTTAAAGTCAGTTTTATCTGTTAGGTTTACTTAAATTTATATGGTGTTATGGTTCAGTTAATTTTTNGGGGGCGCCCAAGTTAAACCGCTCCAGGGCGCTTCAGACCTAGCTACGCCACTGCCTAGATTGCAACTATTCCTAGTTTCAACCTAGCACTTCTGTAGCTGCACATTCTTAATTTTTAGTGTACACTCTGTTGCACATGTTGTTGGCTCCTTACGCAGGCATATAAACATGTTGTTTGGTTAAGCTAATAGTAATTGTTATTGAACGTATATCTAAAGCTATAAATTATTTATTATATAATAATTTATCTAATAATGTATAGATGAGCTATATAAATGTTTAAGAAAGTGCACACACACATTATAATAGATAGATGAGGGAAAACAATTTGTTTTAAGTAATTAATGAAAACCCTCTTCGGTTCAACATGACAGAATTAAAAACTTTACCTAATCATTGCATGTTGTTCTGTGCAGTGTCTATAATATTAATAGGGTTTAATATAATAATAATATTAATAACAATAATAATAGACACAGTTATCATAATTATGGTGATAAAAAACTTAAAATTCATTTCCATAAAGTAGATACATTTTGTAGGCTTATAACTTGATACATTTCTAATATATTGTAGCATTAGTGCACTTCCTCTAGCTATCCCCGTTCCTAAGCCATATATTAGCGGGTTAATAACTCATCTACCTGCCTCAGTGGCGTAGTTGGCTAACGCGCTTGTCGTGTTGAGCTCGACTGCTGAGGACGGAGAGATCGAGGTTCGAATCTCGGTCGGGTGAACTGGGGGCTATTTTTCCAAAATGGTTTCCCACTCTCCCTCCACGAAACTGCGGGTTAACTTACTCTAATTCAACCTTCCCAATTCCTAATCTATTAGAGTAATTAGTACTTAAAGCGTATAACCCGAAAGGGTAGTAAGATGCGGTGCTAAATATTATTATTACTATTATTAACATGACTTCCATTTCACCTCCAAGGGATTGGTGGTGTAATTACTTGATAGTTATCTTTCTCATCCTATTTTTAATATAATATAAGTCTAAGTCTCTGATTACAAGCATTGATAGTCGATAGCAACTAGATAACAAGTATTAAGGGTTGAGTAATAAACCTCTAAATTATCATTATTATTGAGTGAATCCACCCATAATAGTGAATACAACCCATATTGATATTTGGTGTGACACAAGTTTTACTTATAATTTATCATTTTACCAACATAAGCCTATATCAGGGAGAGCGCGGGTGTTAGGGTGTTTTAGATGGTTAGCTGGTGATGGGAAGGTCGAGGCTTGAATACCAACACGGTTTAATGAGGAAGGATTTCCCAAATGGGTTCCTCACTATCACTACACTCAAATTAGAAAAAGTTCCAACAAAATTCTTCCTTCTTCATCTCCACCACATTATTGTTATTAAATATAGATAGTTCAAACGATGTGATGCAAAAAATATATGTAAATATATATTTTGTGGCAGAATAACAAATTGAAACTTCAAATTACATAACCACAATACTATATCTGCATTTAATCAAAACGTTTATAACAGGGTTCATTGATAGGTTAGTGGAGTCAAATAGATTAAGTATGATTAGATAATTCAAGGTAATATACCAGCCTATGCCTGGAAGAAGGGATGAAAAATCCCTTCTAGTACAATAGGCTGGGGTTCTAGACATTTCCCCCTGACCTCCGAAGTCAAAGTGAGAAATTAGATTTATTTTATCACCGTGTCTTGTTACCTGTTTAGGGTATCCGAAGATATTCTTATCAAGCTAATATGTAACTAGCAAATCAGATCAAATAAGAGAGATATTTAGACGTCTCTATCGGCATGGTTTTAAAGCTTTTGAAATTCAAAATGAAATATTCATAAGATAAAATAGTTTTTTTTTTTTTCAAAATAAACATTGGGTTGGAGTAATTGCTATATAACTTTTTCCTCCATATAATAATATGATGGAATGGGTGACTGATAAAACAATGCCCTACTTTCGTAATTTTGCGCAAGAGGGAGTGTTTATATATTGATTGTATATGATTGTGTATTGGTACTCATTACTTTGAGATTTAATACTATTTTACCATACAAATAAATATCGAAATAAACTTTTATTTTGAGCGTGTGATGTGATATAGATCACGTTTAGAATTCTGTGAACATATATATTGCTGATCATCCATATCATACTTTGTTTAATATTATAAATAAAAAATACTAGAATAAACGACATTAACAAATCATATATATCATCAAAATCTTGGAAACAACCATTCAAACATTATGATGATTTAGTTTTTTAATAAAAACAAAAACACCTTAACATCAATTGAATGGATAACATGCCACGTTAAGTTAACTGTTGTTATCTATCAAATTCTAGATAAAACAAAAGCTACATGTTTACTCTAGATAAGATATTAAGTGGTACTCATTTAGATGAAATAATGGTGTATTTATTATTTAACTTTGTAGAACAAAGCATCAAAGCACATATTATTTGGTTTACTTTTTAATTTATCTAATCCACTTCGGTAGGTGTGCATACATCATGACCATTTCAGCTGACAACTTAACATCCAGAATAATATTTTTTTTTAAATGTTTAATTCCCCAACCAACAATTTACCAAATATAAATTTTGACCCATAGCAAGGATCAATACTTGGACCCTTAAACTATTAAATTGACGCACTACGGATTAAGATAATGTGACATACTTTTTTTAAGTCATTCCAATTACTTTAACTTATGTATCAGTAAACCTTTAGATCAAACCCATTTTCTATTTAAACTGTAAAGAGACCCAAAGACCTGTACGAAAAATTCGAATACTTGTATTTTGAATTGCTATCCCCTTGTCTGCAAGTTGAAGTTAAAAACAATGCCAGTCCAGAAGCACAAGGTAATTAATAATTATTGATTTTAAGCGAAAATTGCCAGAATATTTAGTTTGGATAGATTGTTGACATTTTAGGCCAATCGGATTGGTTAAAATTTGGTTCCCACCATAATTATGTGTCCATTGTTATTATTTTATTTTGACGCGTTTTTACACAAAATACTGAATACTGGTGTCTGAAGTTTCATTTTAAAAATTTATTTTTCAAAGGGTGTATTCCAACACGTTCGTGTCGTAGGCATAGTAATAAAGTTAACACCCACGTCGGTATCCGCGTGGTCTAACGCATTACTCTAGTGTTGGACTAGACTGCTGAATATCGCGATATCAGGGTTCGATTCCAGTCAAGTGCACTGATGATAGTTACCCTAAATAGCTTTCCATGCAAATGAGGGTGCACGTCCTATAAATTAGGCATTCATAGCCCATTAGTGTAATTAGTACATAGGTGTATAAACCGAACGGGTAATAAGACACAGTGCTAATCAAAAAACTAATGGTATATGAATGAATAAAGTACATTTTAAAGTATATTTATTCACAAATTCCTGGAAGAATAGTGATAAATATTTCGGGGAAAACTACCCTCACTATACCCATCCATGATTCTAACTCCTACCACCCAGTCTAGACAAGATTAATTTGAGATTTAGAGCACATACCAAATGGCTTGGGCTAAATTTGCTAAATCATTTTTATCACTAAATCTTACTACCCATTCGGGTTATACACCTATGTAGTGATTATACTAATGTGTTAGAGTTTATTAGGCTAGTTTAATTTAGAGGAAGTGAATTACATTTGCGTGGAGGGATAGTGTAAAACCATTTAGAGAAAACCACACTCAGTGCACCCGACTGGGATCGAGCCCTGATATCCCCGTCTTCGGCAGTCTAGTACAACACGAGAGTTGCGCGTTAAGCCACGTGGCCACCGGAGTGGGTTTTAGTTAATAGCCCGAAACCTTAACTTAATTGTTACCAAGTCCATATACTAAGATAAAGGTTCCTGGTTTGATTCCAGGCATGGCCTAAAATTGTATAGTTTGTGAAATTGAGGCCTACCCTGTCACTGTGAATAATTGACGACTGATTGTTTTGTTTCTTATAAAAACTAAATTAATGTGTAGTTCTTTCTCTGGTATAATACATCAGCTAAGAAAATGCACCTTAAATACCCTAAATAGAATTTAAAATGCTTGTTAAAAACACGTTTAACATAAGATCTATTCGCAACTTGAACATAACTGGGAAGAATGATAAAGGTGGTTTAGAGGAAGTACATTGATATTTTCGTGGAGAAGGCGAAAGAAAATCTTTTTGGATAATTCATAGTTTATATGGAAAAAAGAAAACAACAACACATGAGACCAAGATCTGAGCCCCTCTTCTATAGCATTAAAAATTTAGTCTAATGAAAAGACCGCTTATACACACCAACTACTGATGCGCTATACACACCGACTACTGGTGTACTATACAAACAAACTACTGGTGCGCTATACACACCGACTACTGGTGTACTATACAAACCAACTACTGGTGCGCTATACACACCGACTACTGGTGCACTATACAAACCAACTAATGGTGCGCTATACACACCGACTACTGGTGCACTATACAAACCAAATACTGGTGCGATATACACACCGACTACTTGTGCTAGGACACGCTATATTGTATATGATTTTAAGGTATTTTCACCCTAAAGCTTCTTTTAAAAAATGGCTGACTTTAAACCATAAGGGTGACCTGGTGGTCTAGGGGTAAGGTGTTGGACTTCTGTGCTGGGGTCCGGGGCTCAATCCTGGGTCCCGGCACAGATTTATCTGATTACCAAACCCTTCCTTCACCTCTGACAAGACATCTTGGGAATGTGGGGAATGCCAGGCCTCCACCGTGGTTAGGATTCCACGTTAAACTGTAGGTCCTCCATTTCATCTCACAATCACCCTGCTATTACACATTAGCGTAAGTGTGTATAACCCGAACGGGTAGTAAGACGCGGGGCTAATAATAATAATAATAATAATAATTATAATTTAAACCATGAGTGGTGTTTATCTTACGGTCATTATCTGCACAGCCTATTTAGACAATAAAAAAATTGTAGTACGTATTTAAACTTCTTTTCGCTCATCTAGTGTTAAAATTAGCAACACTTTATCACCGTCAGTGTCGACCTTTTTGTCCTCCGCCCCATTTTATTTCTAAGAACTTGGGACTCATTAAAGCTAATTTTAAATGTGAATCTTACTGAAAATTTTCATAGACATTATAAATTATTAAAGTAGATATATTCAGATAATATAAGATCATAGTACTTTGAAAATGTTAAAATAAATTTAGAATAGCAATCATTTGGTAAATATAATGAGAATTAAGTTGTGAATGTTAATATCTACAGCATAAGTCAAATTGTCACAACTAAAGATACTAAGATACTTAAATCACTTAAGATTGCTTCAAGTGATATTGGAGAAATAAAGGAATCGCTGAACTCACTCTCTGCAAGGATGGATAGTGTCGGTAATGAGGTTACCAAGCTCAAAGAAGAGGTAGTATCACTGAAAAAGGGTAAGGGTCTCGTTCAAAAAGAACTGTTATCACTCCAGAAATATAGCAGAGTAGACAGCGTTAAAATAGATAACGTTACGGAAACAAATGGTGAACATAACCGCTAGATTGCTAATGATAATCAAGATAAGATGGGGGTAAATATACTACTGAAGGACGTTGACGCGTGCCACAAAGTATCCAGCGTAACAAAAAAGTTATAGATGACTTCAGCACGCCCTCAGAGGCCTAGAAGCATCATTGTGAAGTATGTAAATCGTCAAAGAAATTAATTGATGCCCTTAAAATAAGAAAAACCATTTCAACGGAGGCGATTTATCTCCAAATGCTCTCAGTTACAATTTATATGAACACACATCTAGTTTCTCAACCGAAGATACTCTTTCTCATGGCGAGAAGATTAAAGAGAAAAAAAAAGCTACCAATTTTTCTATGTCAGAGATACGGACATACTCCTTCGTCAACTCTACATATAGTAATATTATCACAATAAATAATGAAGATGAACTTAAATATTTAGCACCGCGTCTTACTACCCGTTCGGGTTATACGCTTTAAGTACTAATTACTCTAATGGATTAGGAATTGGGGAGGTTTAATTAGAGGAAGTGAACCCACATTTGCGTGGAGGGAGAGTGGAAAACCATTTCAGGAAAAACCACCCCCAGTTCACCCAACCGAGATTCGAACCTCGATCTCCCCGTCCTCAGTGGTCGAGCTCAACACGAATGATGAACTTAAAGACCTGGCACTATAATTTGTTATATCTTGTAAATTCATATAGAATGAGTAGCGACATACATGTTTATTTTAGCCAAATTAAAAATACTGTATGTTTTTAGTTGGTTGTTACTCCCTCTTAAGCTATATGCTTACTATTATGTTACAGATGCAGAGTTTAAAAAAAATTAGATTAGAATTAATTATATAATGATATATCTTAAACTATCTTTGAATCTATAGTTAATAGTCACTAAAATAATAGTATATAATAATTTTACTCTGACAGTATATATAAACCCTTGTGGAAAAACCCACTCTCATCACACCCGATCAAGAATCGAACCTCAGTCTCCCCGTCGTCGGCAGTCTAACCTACTTAAACAGTAACGCGTCAGACCATGAGGCCATCGAATTGGGTGGCAGCATGTCTAAAACTATTTTGACTCAATAGCTATAATCGATAATCATTTTAAAATACTATATTTAAACATTGGGATCATATACATAAATTTGAAGAATATTTATGTGTATTCTCATTGATTAAAATTAGCGTTTACTTGATAATATTTACTGAATTATGGATTTACAGTGATGAGACTTCCTTTTTTTAATATCCTAAGCTATAAGTCATATTTTACCTGAAGAGACAATAAAGGAGGTCGGGGTGCTACATACTATAGCAGGAATAGTTTAAGCGTTACAAATCTATTTAATAGTGAAATAACGGAGAATTTCTTGTATTTAGCCCTAGAGATCAACACACTACCCTTCATCAAGGTCCGGCACACTTTTGAAGTCTACAAGCGTCCCAATTATAATACCCAAACGATTATAATGTTTGTGGAATATAAATTGAACACTTTATCTAAAAAAAACACTCTTATCATTGGAGATATGAATATCAATATAAACACCACACACGCTATGGCCAATGAATACTTAGATATAATAATTTCACATAGTTATGAATGCATTAACAACATGTATCTGACTAAAACTAATAACAATAATGAAACGATAGTAGCAAATATTATAATAAACACAATAAACAATTTTATAAATTATATAACATGAATTATCACATAATGATTCACAAAATGTTTGTAATAATCGATGCATATCTTAACAATTTAAATAATCATGATGCTAAGGTTGACAACAAGACTTGTGAGAAAACCAAAACCAAATTTAAGTTTAAACAGTATTTTGACAATAACATAACAAACAGAGACCTAGATAGTACAGACATAAACTTTTTATACATCCAATTAAATGAAGTGTTTAATAATGCATTTATATATTCTAAAGAAAATAGCATGCAAATAAAGAAGTATTTAAGTAGTAAAAAATCATCTCCTTTGTGGTTTATAGTTTAGCTACAGAATTTAATATCTACTAGTGATAAATACTTTCATAAATTGAAAAAGGCAAAGGATAAGCTAAAATATAAACAAAGTTTCATTCTATTAAGAAATAGGGTAATATCTTTGAGAAGGTTGCTACAAATAAACTATACTAGAAATCAGTTTGAAAGAGCATCAGGTAATATTACGAAGAAAACATGAAATGTTATCACATATTGATAATGCCTTCAGAAAAATGAGCAAAACTGAACAACAGATTATAAAAGCAATTAAGGATAGGGAGAACGTTATGGTTGAAGGGATTGATAAAATAACTAATACCTTAAATCAATTTTTTGTAAACATGAGTTGACAAGTAAAATTTTAAATACTAGAATAACACAAAATAAAGTAAAATTTAGTTTAAAAAAGAGGTGCTAGGTGAATTTAAAAGGGTCAGTTGTTCTGAATTGATTCCTATTATTAATTTTGTTCCAAGTAACTGCTCCCACGGAAATTACACTATTAGAGTGAAAGTTATTAAGACTCTAAAGGAAAGTATTTCCATTATACTGTTACGAATTAATAGCTTATCATTATAAGCAGGTATAGTAACGGAACAAATAAAGGAATATTTGGTAGTTCCCATCTTTAAAAATCATTCTAAAACACATTTTAATAAATATAGGCCTTCAAACCTCATCTCCAATCTCTCCAAAACTATCTAAAAAGCGTAAAAAATAGGCACTTTAATACCTGAATAATAATAATAATAATAATAATAATTACTTCCTTGCAGGTGCAGGCCCATATAGATTTTTTCAAGGTTTAAATGCGCAAACAGTGGCTACATATATAATTATTAAAATTCAAAATTCAATCAATAAGGAGAAACTGAGCCTTTGTCTGTTTATTGATTTGACTAAGGCTCTCAACACTTTCAATCATAAGAAGATACTAATGAATAAATCAGAGCGTTTTCAAATACACGAAGCAGTGTTAACATGGCTAATAAATTATTTAAATACCCAAAATCAAAGAGTCACGATCAAGAATGAACAAAGCGATAAATAATTTAGTGAGTTTAAGACAACAACATGGGGTGTTCCACAAGGTTCAATTCTTGGACCCATTCTGTTACTAATTTACATTAATGATATACACGAAGCTTCATCGAAAGGTCTCATACAGCTTTTTGCGTATGACACAAGTTTATACGAAAAGGAAAACTGACCGTAAATGTTTTGTTAAATAATTTTATAAGTGACATATTTCCTTTACTAGACTAGATTTAGGCAAACAAACTCTCGATTAACAATAAAAAGAACTAAACTTATCTTATTTTACAAACCAGATTTCCATCCACTTGTAAACGATAAAATACTTATTGGAAATGAAATGCTTGAGTTTGTTGATTTCATCTCATATGTAGGATTAACCATCGACGAGCATCTGCTATGGGAAAAGCACATAAACATTATAATACAAAAAACTGGTTACTGGAGCTATACATAGGTGTGTATATCTGTTAAAAATTCAGTTAACCTTTCCCTAAAACATTCAATGGTTCACTCGCATTTAATTTATATGGGCAATACTGGGTACAACCCGAACGGGTAGAAAGATTCGGTGCTAATAATAACATATGGCCAATATTTGGGGTCATGCAAAAAATTCAAGAATTAAGATATTGTCAGCTCACCAAACCATAATAATTAGAGCCTTATGCCTCTTGTCACCTAGTAAAAATATTTCTTAAGAGATTAATAAATATTTATATTAATTTCGTATTAGAAATGTATTATTTATCAGGCAGGCATCCATGTGTATTAAATAAATACAAACAAGTTCAAATTCACATCCATACTCGAATATCCCCTCAAACTCTGGTTACAACACATGAAGTATAGAGAAATTATCTCATAAATCTTTTAATATAGTAAAATATGATACTACCTCAATACTAAACAACATTATTTTATTCTATAACATCATATAAATAGAAGTTTACCACATACCAGATCTGTCAAACTTTAAAAAACACCACAGAACATAGATTAATAATCGAATACCTTAACAACTTGCAAAAGGTAACCCTAGTATATAGCTCATACAAGAAAGAATACACTCTAAAATCCCTCTTTGCCCCTAAAAATCTATGGCTGTTTCAGTTGCGAAGATGATCTATGAATAGGATTATAATCTTGAAACCAAAATCAATTTGCATTCGCAGTGAAAAAAAAATCCTCCACTTGACAAATATATATTATGATGTGGTCTTTGCATATAGTTCCAATTGGTCGTATATCATAAACTGATAGGCCTGTTTGCTCTCATATATTAATATATCATGTCTTTAAGTGATAGCTCGGTCCCGGCACATATTTATCTGATTGCCAAACCCTTCCTTCACCTCTGACAAGATGTGTATTAATCACAACTTGTGACTGAATGGAATGCCAGGCCTCCACCGTGGTTTGGATCCCACGTTAAACTGTAGGTCCTCCATTTCATCTCACAATCACCCTAACATTAACACATTAGCGTAAGTGCGTATAACCTAAAACGGGTAGTAAGACACTGTGCTAATAATAATAATAATAATATATAGCTTCTATCTATTATTTTCTTTAAAAGTGTTTAAAACTAAACAAATAAAAACAGGTAGTATATTTAATTAAAGAATGCAATTTGTATATGATAAAAATCAAGCTTATAGTCATATACAACTTATTAGTTTTTCCTTGTTTTATTTTTTCCCCCATATTTACAGTACGTTATGTGTTCTTAAGATATAGTTTCAACTTGTATTTCATATCATTTTTATATCTTGTGTTCTTTGGATTTAGTTACAATCGGTTGTATTTATTACACATGATTGGCCTTTTTACTATCGTGTGTGTGTGTGTGTGTGTGTGTGTGTGTGTATACTTAAGTATATTTGGGTGCATATATCTATATTTACGTATATATGTATATACGTGTATGTGTGTGTGCCAACATCTCTCATGGATCGTTTTACCACTCATGGAGACAGTTCATGTCTGCAACCGTTCACACCAGTACTGGCTATTAGTGGTTCGCGACCCAAACTTGGGGCGCTTCGCAACGAAGCTTAATAAAGGGGGTTTGAAAGAAGAAAGCACTTAATATATTGTCACTTAAATGTTTATTCAGGGCTTTAACACAAACCTATGGTTGATCTGAGTACACGATTAAACGTTAAACAAAAACCTCTTCTCCGTGCCCACGCCTATGGGTAATTAAATATATCAACCAATAAACGCCACAAAATCGGCGTTATTATAACGGGGTCAAGAATCCCTTCAAGAACTAAGTAGTTAACACTCTTGAGAATTCACAACCCGTTAAACAACTACAAGTATTTTCGTGCTCGCGCGCTCAAAAACCAACAGCTCCATACTTGATCCATTCTATCTAACTTTCTCCACACTTCCCTTGCATACTCTCTTCATTTCAATAACATTCACACATTGATTCATACATGCGCTCTAATTCTTAAAAATTAATGTTTTTTTCACGCATTCTTCTACAAAATTGTGCTACGTTTTACATGGCCTGCCCCTTCC
Organism: Timema californicum; assembly: GCA_902141385.1. Lineage (NCBI taxonomy): Eukaryota > Metazoa > Arthropoda > Insecta > Phasmatodea > Timematidae > Timema > Timema californicum. Next base: position 252,549 of record CABFOW010000256.1, read on the forward strand.
TTTTGATCCATACACTCTATAGTCATATATATATATATATATATATATGTTTCGTCACTTGATCGACACTCATCCTCTAAACACATCCAAACAAACGTAAGACGCTTCTTTCACATTAACCTAATGTATTTCCTTTCAAATGGCATTCCATATATATATATATATATATATATATATATGTGTGTGTGTGTTTATTAAATAACCAAAATTAATATTCATGTGTGTGTGTGTGTGGTTATATACGTCATGATATTTTATAAACATCCAAAACAGATGTATATGCATTATTATTTTCGAATCTATTCTTTAAATGTATAGGTGTCATTGTAATAAAATATCACCTTTATATTTAGTGTAATGATATAAGAAATTTATTCTAGAACTATTTTCCCACCTTAGCTTTCCTCCAAAATATAATTGTAATTCCTCGTCCCAAGTATGAATTGCAGTATATTATTTGCAACTTATTTTAGTTGCTGAGTGGACTCTTGGAGCTTGAATGTAAACACTCACGCATGCGCGTGTCAACGCGGGGTTGAAGTTCTTAGGGGTGGGTCGTGGACCGGTAGATATTCAGTCAGTTGTGAATGGGTGTTTGGCGGGCTTGCAACGAGATGGCGCAACACACAAGTTCCTGAATGCTACTGATGACACAGAATAGCTTTTTACAGTAGACATAAACTTTTCTGTTTGAAGAATGTAAGCGAGACAAGATAAGTTTACAAACAAAACTATTCAATTTGGTGTATAGATACAAATGTTATAGTTAGATTATAAATATTTCATAAATTTGAAAAATATGTTTCTAATTAATCTTAGGGATGAAACCAATTTCCTGTTATATAGTTAAATCTTATTGTGATTTTATTATAACTAAAAAAGTGGCGTAGAATTATAGAAAGGCTATGAGACTTGGAATTTTTTCTACGTTACATTACAAGATTTATAAACTATCACGTAAGTAAAATATTTATTCATTTGTTATTCTTTTAGAATAAAATATTGTATTTAGTTTTATCAAATGCAGATGTTATATTAATAGTCCTGTAATGTATTCTTGTTTAACTAACATTTTACCATTCTATAAATGGAAAGTTTAGGAAGTTGAATTTTAATTTACCTACATTTAGGTAGTATTTTTAATTGAAATACACTCTTATTTACTAGAACCAAGTAATATTTCCTATTTGTTTTTATTCAAACTGTATCAGTTTTATTATTTAGTTTCACTTCATCTTACGGTGCAATATAATGCGACTATTGTTCTCGTTACTATGAGATTATCAGAAATGATTATCAAACCTTCTTCAAATGCATGATGTATACATATTTTGTCACTCGATAATGTATGTGGATCGCAAGAAAGAACAGTCGGAAAATACTACATTATTTCAAGTAAGAAGAATTTCATTTTACCCACTACAGTGTCTGAATGGTCTAAGGCGTTACTCTCACAAAAGACTAGAATGCCGAAGAATGGAAAATCGGGCGTCAAATCCCAGTCGGGTGTGATGAGTGGGTTTTGGTTAAATGATGTTACACTCTTCCTCCGTGCAAATTCGGGTACACGTCATCTAGATACAACTTTTCTTATTCCTAACACATTATCGTAGTTGGTACAAAAAGCGTATAGTAAGATTTGGTACTAAAATAAAATCTTTCAGAGAGGTTTCTAAAAGAAAAAGGTAAATATCGGGATACGAGAATAATAGTTGTTTAAAGGTTGATTAATGTATTTATATAGTTTATGTTAATGAGTAATTGTATGGACGCTATTAAGACAAAGTTCTCTATGTCATAAAAATTAGTGGTTAAGGTCTTATAAAAAAATTGAATTGAGCTTTAAATTAGTACAAAATCCCAAAAAGTCCGAACTGTCACTGGGTTTCCCCACAAAACCTGCGATTTGGTCAAAGTTTAAAGTTGATTTAGCCGATTTTTCACTTTGGTACGATGACTAAGTTGCTTAAAGATAATTACATAGCTTATTGGTCGATTATATAATACACCCATGCCTGTGGAACAGCGGTCTAAGGCATCAGTCTCATAAGATACTTGATTACCGGTGACGGTGAGACCGAGGGTCTAATATTGACCGACTGCATTGTGAGTAGTTTTCCATTAGTGATTTATGACTGTGACTTTTCCATATTATTTCCACGCTAATGCAGGTGCCCTTAGGCTACTATAAACAACCCGTTTCCCTTATGTGCATTACTTTAGTATCGTTATAACCTTCATTTTAATTTTATTAGTTTAATATTGCTATTAGAGTATAAGTTTTTAAAGTGTATTCCTGATATAAAAAAAAACAACTGTTAATTGAATTTCTTACCGAAAAACTATTTTCAAATAAATAATTTTTTTAGAACCGTGTCTTATTATCAGTTCGGGCTTTACGCACACAAACTAATTACGTTATCGTGTTAGGGATGATGAAGAGATATATATATAATTTAGAGAATGCGTAATTATATTTGCGTGAAAGGAGAGTGTAAAACCATTTAGAGAAAACCACCATCGGTACACCCGACCAAGATTTGAACCCAGTTATTCCCGTGATCAGAATTCTAGTCTATTACTATAATGACGCCTTATACTATTCGACCACTGAAGTGAGTCAAAACTAATCATTTAAGCCTTATTTTCTATAGATAAATAAATAAACCAAAATAATTGGAATTGTTTTCAAAAAAGTAATATTCGGTCGATATCCCTGAGTAAAGTGTCTATATATCTTACGTATATACTGTAGAGAGATTTCTTTCGTGCTCTTCTGGTATTCCGTCTCTGGATGTCCTCACTGTCGAGCCGAGCACTGCATTGGGAATGTGGGGGATTGTATGATTCTCTTCTTGGGGCGTCCTGGGTTGGAGTTCGTCGTGGTGATTATATGGGCTTGGTATTAATATTATTTATATATATGAAATACCTTAATTTGTTGAAATTTATTTTTTATTAATTTAAATTCAGTTTATTCATAATACATTTTATTTGCACACCAGATATGGTAGCTTTACACGTCGTGTACTGAATTTGAAAGTTGTAATATAAATTAGCGAGATCAGAGTTTCGTGGACCGTTCATATCTAAGGCTGTTTGACGAGTGAATAGAGGAGCCATCTTTTCGGAAAAAAATTATGATAATGTGTTCTTGTCTTTCTTTCTTTTGCTACACCATGCTCCATTCGTTTTTTAAGCGAGGGGGAGAGATAAAGAGTGTTTTTGAAGTGTTCATTTTTTTACAAGTTTTTACAATAGAGGTGTGCGGACGTTTTAAACAATGGGGGAAATATTGGTTTACGTCATAGAGTCGTCGTAAACAACAAAATAAATAAATAATTGGTCATCAAAATATGTGAGCAGATTTCCTAACGCATCTGGATACATTTAGTTTTATGTTCTGAAACTGTTCATTAATTTTAAATATATTAAGGTGGGGAACTTTTGATTAAAATTATTATTAAATGAAAAATCTATTTAATCAAAATACTTTACTTTCATACTCTCAAGGTAGATGTATTTTATAGAAATTTATAAAATTCAAATATAAATAAAACTTGAGCATGAATTTATTGCACTAGAGTACTACATAGTTTTAAAAATTATTTTAAACTCTTGACTTCACTTAACTTACCTGAAGCAACTAATTTAAGGGCTATCAACCTCGTTCAATATAATTTTTTAATACTCTTTTTGATGGCTACATAAGGTAAAATAGGCCTTGTTGATAATCATTTGGTGAAAATCATTGCACTTATTTTCATGGTGTGGAAGTCTTTGAAAGATACATAAAGTTTATAAAATGTTGTCAATACATTTATATATTTAAGAAATACCTATTTTGTAAATAAAATATGATCCTGTACTCCATTATTATTTTAGGGTACATTTTACCTATGATATATAACTATGAATTGATTAAATTTAGCGAAATAATTAGGTTTGTTTTGTATCAATTTGAATCTTATATTGATTGGTTGGTTGATATCCAGTATCCTTATTTTTTTATGTTTCAACATATGTATAATCCACTTATGTAGCCGCAGGATCAAGGAGATATTCTCGGAATAGAATTGACTTCCAAAGACGGGGAGATTGGGGTTGGTTCGATCCCAGTTTGGTGAACTGAGGTTTTTTTTCCCCATAAATTGTTTTCCACTCTCCCTTCATGGTAATGCAGATACACTTCTTCTAAATCCAACCTTCCTAATCCCTAACTCATTAACGTAAATAGCACATAGTCACATATCTCAAACGGGTAGTAGGACGTAGTGCTAAAGAGAAAAAACTCTTTATATCTAAAAACAATCAAGATTTTATTGAAACATTCATAAATATCAAACTAGAAAAACATCGCCTTGTTATGTAAGTACTAGAAAATTTTGCAAATAGACAAATATAGTTAGACAGTTAGACAGACAACATTTTAGAAATCGTAAGAACATAAGAATTGTGTTAATATTACATGATAATTATTTATTTTTTTACAATTTTTGCCGTGATACGCGTCCAACTACTCGCTTGAGCTATCGGAAAATCTACTCTGGTGGGATACAAATTATAAAGTAGAATTTAATGGAAATTCTACTTATAATAGCATGAAGGAGAATACAAATTGGAATTAAAAAAATCCCGGAGTAGACCCATCTTGGGTTTAAGCTCTGACCTCCCAGTCACATAAAAATCAATACTTTGTCCACGCTTTCATTAGCGCGAGTAATTTTAGATTCACCCGCTTCAGTGGCCGAATGGTCTGAGACATCACTCTCATGTTAGACTACCTTAATGAGATCAGGGGTCGAATACTCAGGGGATGCAGTGAAAATATATATATATATATATTAATTATTTCATATATTAATAAAATGAAGAGTTTTTTTGTTTGGGTCTGTTTGTCTGTCATGAATATTGCGCAATATCTGCCACAGGCAGAGAAATAAAGTTTAAAAATTGGTAGCCCTTGTACACAAAAATGTGTACATATACTCTAAAATTTTAAAAAAATTATTTGATCTTCTAAATTTATTAAAAACTGGATCAGAAGAAATGAAATGAATATAATATTCTCCTTCTGTCTGTTTGAAGCAAAGAAAATCGTTGCTTGGGGTAGCCACGTAATGCCTTGATGGTTACTATGGACAACGCCGGATACTTCTGTTAGTTATCAATATATATATATATATTACATTGTATATATATATATATATATATATAATAACAGCTATTTTATTAGCTTTTAATCAAAATCCGTCTTGATTTGAGTTGTATATCTTAATTAAATTGTTATCCGTTTGCTATTGGGATATTGTATTACCCTTAAATTGACTTGGTCTTACTGCTGTCAAAGCAGTGTTAAACTTTAATACATTAGTAATAATTACCACAAAATAAGGAAGGTTTATTTTATTTAAATACATTAAGACTTTCCTATCTGTATTAATTAAAAATAATCATCATTATAATTAAAATCAAGATTGATTGTGTTCACTCTACAAACGGCCTATTAATCAAGGCTATATCTGTGCGAGAAAAGGGAGCTTCCAAGCAAAGGAAGCGGAAACATTAGAACGATCGACAATGGTTGGTTAGCCGTTAAGATGAAATATCTCCGATGAGAGGATAAAATAGAAGACATTGAAAAAACACGGTATATCCCGCACACATGTACAGACGTTGTTAGTCTGGGTTTATCAGTGATGGAAATGTTGGAGTTAATATTCTGAGCCGGGTGCTCTAAGGTGTTTATTTAAAGAACTGTTTTTCATATTGCTTAAATGCAGATGCTGCTGCACTTCATCTGGGTTCACATGTATACATATTTTACAGCTATCTCAAACTAACAGAAAAAACATGGTTAAAAAAACCACGAAATGAGAAAACATTTGTTAATTTGTGGCTTGGAAAGCAGTTTTTAGCATGTATATAATAAAGAAGGTTTGTAAATGTGAAAGAAGCTTCCATTTATCTATCTTCTAAAAACCCTCCAGGTGTGTGAATACAGATTTTTTTTTACTTTTCTAGCTGTTTATCTCGTAAAGTATGCAAACCACGAAAAATATTTTCGGACATAGGTTGAGTGGTTTTGAAGAGGAAAGAGGACAGCACTATACATTTTAGATAAAGCGAACGTTTTCAAGATTATTACATGGTTAACTTTTACTAAAAAAAAGACTATTATTTTAGTGGAATCTTACTCTACGCAAATAAAAAATAATATTTTGTGAGAACATTTTTTTTAGCTCTATTTTCAAAAAAATATTTAAGAAGCTATCAATACATTATTTATTACAATGTCTGATTTACTATTGAATGGTATTATTTTAAGATATTTTTATTATCATAAAATATGATCACAAAGAATTAATATATTTGTTCAAATTGTTTTCCGTTATTTTCCATGCAATAATACAGACCGTATACGAATGCAAGACTTATATTTTGAAAAGCATTTTTAGGAATATTTATGCAAGGTGAGTTAATCTTTTGGTGTTCTTCGATTGTGTTAGGATTTGTTTTATAAAACTATACAAAAGGTAGACCACTGAAAATAAATTTAAAGGGGCTACATCTAGGGATATTTCAGGCCATTCCATTGGCCCTCTTTTACCAATCCACTGGTTTGGAAATGTATTATCGGGCCATTGTCATGTAATGCGGTGGTGCTTCATCTTATTTGAATTACAGCAACACCTCATCTAAAACAATTACACCATTAGCATATATCTGGTTTTCTTTAATGTGTAATAAGAGGATTAATAACTTCCTTCAACATTTCTAAGAACAATTCACCAATGAGATCTCGATCAAAAAATAATATTCATGTGTTTCTATCTATCAAAATACCAGTAAATCTTTGAAAATAGAGGTAAAATAAAAAAAAACGCAAAAGGTGTTTTATGCCTAGAATTATATGATGCTAAAAATAATACAGATTTCCTTTCCAAAACAACGTTTAACTTGAAATAACCATGATAACGTCCACAAAAATAAGTAATTATGTCTCATTTCCCCCTGAAAACCACAACTCTTTTTTTTTACATATGAATTTTTCGAGATGAACTGCTGGAAACTTAAAAATAAAATAACTTGTATATATTGTCTGGAATAGTTACTAGAATGTTCCGATACAGATGAATCACACCCTTCACGCACCAACCTTGGTGACTGATTATTTGAATGAAAGTAGAAATCTTCCCTAAGTAATTTCATAACAGTAACATGAAATGATAAGGAAATTGAAAGTTACGGGATAAAGGAGCCCAGCTAAATAATCAAATAGATGTATTCTAATAGGGCGACTTTATTTTACAAATAAATAATTATATAGGAAGTAAATATAAATAACAAATATATATCTAGCAGATAAAATTGAAGTTCTTCCTTTAATAGTATATGTCTGATAGACAAATGTTTGATAACATCAAAGCAATAGTCATTATACATTAGAGCCATTACTCTTAACTATCTTAAATTGAACTAGCCCCAAGTACTTCAGGGTGGTCTAGGTCATTAGTGTTATATGCTAGTCCACACTACAAACAGGGCCATAAGGACCAGAAGGAGTAACATAGTTTCAATAAATTATATAGTCCACTCTGGACACTATAAACAGGATAGGGCTTCTGTTTAAGTACATTCCCAACTGGAATCTTAAACAGACAAACAATCCGTTCAGGCCAAGCGACCACCACTAGAGTTCTGCGCTGTATATATCTCCCACATTGACCACTTAGGAATAATACACAATACACAAACTAATAAACATAATACAAATCATATAGTTTGTTTTATACCAAAGATGACTCTCAATGCCATATTCCATACTTAACTACTATACAAATTACAATAGCATCATGACACGTTTCATGATAATTAGAAACTAGGAATTAATTATGTTAAATATTAATTATGACTACTCTTCTCTACAGCTATCTGTATTAGAGCAATATCTACTCCAGGGGAAAGAATCCCTCCCTTACATGATATTAGTTATAAAATACCACTATTAAATGACTCGTCCTCATAGGGGACACCTGTCCTATAGCGCCTAACATGGCCACGCCCTCTAGGGTTCTTAGTCCAGTTAGTTTGATGTTGAAAACCCTAACTGGTAGATCTAGTGTAGTTTCTCGACTGATTAACGATGTAGAATGGACGAATTTATCTTCTTTCTCCCTTTTAATATATAGGGAAGAATGGAAGGCAGTGGAGAGGTCGGAAGGAAAATTATCTATAATATCCTAGAACAGCGGTTCCCAAACTTTTTGAGTCGCGGAGCACTTCTCAGGAGAGAAATTCGTGACGGAGCACTATCGTTGCCCTTAGACCATGCTCATTTTTGGATGTTTTTACGTAACTGCATTTTCAAGTTGCTAGACAATTTTTTATCATATAACAAAAGCACGAATTATTTTTCGAATTCAAAATAGCTTATATTTTGATCTAACCTTAATGTTTCCCATTGAAAGACATTGAAAATTAGAACCTTACGTTTTTTTCTCTAAACACTAATTTTGCACATACATGTATTCGGCATAAAGGCGAAGATATTTTCACCTAGCACCTACATAGGTAGTAACCGAATGACAGCAATATTGGCTCTGGAAACCAATTTTTAAGCATTTGGACATGTTAAGGTGGGGATGCAGGGTACGCAAGAAAAGGCGAGTGTTTTTGCACTTTTTATAGCAATACTTTTTTTAGGATCAAATAAATTAAATATTGCTTCAATAGAAGCATAGAGCTTAATTTTCTTCACATGGTGAGATCAACATTTCTTGAATATCTGTCAAGGATGTCCTGGAATTTAATAACAAATTTTTCTCTTCATTTAAAAAGTTTCTTTGATAATGCTGCTCTGTTCACGACAGATTTTCAACAACTAATGAGGTCACCATGTGAAGAAAATTAAACTCTATGTTTTTATAGAAGCAATAGTTTTCTTATTTTGGCAAAAAAAAAAAGTTTTGTTCTAGATCTAGAAACTTTAAATTAACTCTCCTTAACTCGCGTCCGCTGCATACTCAACTTAAACATCAAGTTTTATTCATTATACATATTTTTTATACACTAATTTCATAGAAATAAGGAACTTACTTAAGTACATAAACGAAAACCAACAACAAAAAACATAAAGTAATGCAACACATTTGAGAACGAATTCAAAGCAGGTAGTGTAAATATACAATACTACTCGCCTATATAAGGTATTGCAGTTTCAAAATAAAAAATGTAGCTTGGTATCTAAAATGAACGATAAAGCATAGCCAAAGAACTTAGATTCTAATGAGAGGTAAGGGACTGTTTTGATTTGCACAATGTGGCTATATCTGGTTTAATTTGGGACAGCTGCAACCGAATATCTATCTGGCTCTGCATTCAGGCGGGATCTATATTTTGTTTTAGTAGCCACATAAGCAGAGAATCCTGATTCACATAAGTAAGTTGTTGTAAAGGGTAAAATGATGATTTTCGCTTTATCTGATAAAACTTTAAATTCGTCTTTTAGCTGACACCAAAATTCTGTTAGTGAATTCTTAGTTGCAAAATTATATTTTACCACAGAATCTGATGTCAAATCAATCATACACTCATACTGGTGTGATGTCAGACAAGCTGGCTTTTCCGACACAGCAGAGTATGGGTTTACAACCCAACAGTTCTCTTTTATTTTATTGTGGAATTCTTCTGGAAAATAACAGTTGAAACTATCAAGCAAATTTAGCAGATGAACGTGAAACTCATTTAAGATATATTCGGGTACGTCAGAATCTAGTTCTTCTCTAAATTCTTTTACCATTTGTAAACTGTCTAGATTTAGATTTTTCATTGAATCCACCCAAAACTTTATTTTCTTTTTAAACGCTTGTACTTTATCGCTGGCGTCAAAAACGGTTACTGCTTTCCCTTGAAGTGAGATACTTAAGTCATTAACTTTTTTTAAAATGTCTGCTAAATACGCCAATTTCATAACCCAATACTCATCACACAGCCTGTCTCCCAAAGCGAAGTCGTTGTCAATCAGGAAGGTTCTGACTTCAGCCCTCATTTCAAAGAGCCGAGTCAAAGCTTTGCCACGAGAAAGCCACCTTACTTCTGTGTGAAGAAGTAAAGACGTATGTAGACTCCCCATGTCTTCACACAACAGCTTGAATAGTCTTGTATTTTTAGGTCTAGATTTGATAAAATTAATTACTTTCACGCTTTCGTCCAAGACTTCTTTTAGGAAGGGTGGCATTTTTTTCACAGCAAGGGCATGGCGGTGGAGGATGCAGTGGCTACTGCTGCATTCCTTGACTTTTTGTTTTATTCTTGAGATAGCACCGGACGTCTTCCCAGTCATGGACTTTGCGCCATCCGTGCACACATCAACGCAATTATCCCATGGGATGTCACTCACTGTGAAAAATTCTTCTATTAATTTGAAAATTTCAGCGCCAGTTGTGTTAGTTGGTAAAGACTTGCAGAGAAGCAGATCCTCTTGAAAAGACTCCAAGTATTGGTAGCGTACAAATACTATTAAAATTGCCAATCCAGCCACATCCGTTGATTCATCCATTTGGAGCGAAAACTTAGTGCATTTTATTCGTGAAAGTAAAGTAGCTTTCACATCCTCTGCTAAGTCCCCGATTCGTCGCGAAATCGTGTTATTTGACAAAGGAATGGTGTCTACTAGTTTCGTGGCTTTTGCATCCAGCATACATTCAACTATGTCCTTTACACAAGGCTTTATAAGGTTTTCAGTGATGGTATGGGCTTCGCCAGCTTGAGCAACTCGGTAGGTAACTGACAAGTAGGACGCCATCAAAGTCTGTTCATTAACTGTTTTTGAGTGATAAGATATAATTTTCTGGACTTGTGTAAGTTCACCATACTTCCTTCTGAAGAAATCAGTCAGTTTGACCTTGCATTCTGGATGGACCTCCTCAAAACGACGGCGCATTTTTGCTGGGAACATCGCACTGTTTGGCAAAACTTTCATGCAAACTACGCACTGTGGTTTATTGTCACTAGTCTCAACAAATCCAATATCCAAGTAGGAATCGTGATACTTCCTTTTTATAATTTTTTTACCTGTGGCACTGATCTCCAAAGAACTAGTACTAGGCAGTTCTTTCAACAGTTCAGAAGTTTCTGTCACACCTGCTGTCGCTGATTCGTCTAAAAACCCTTCATCCTGTCCAGAAATTCTAGCATTGGCAACTGCTCCATCTTCTTCTACACTACAATGTAAAAATAATATTCGTATCATCTGGGTAAATAATATTAATGATAATAATAAATGTCAAGTATTTAATAAAACAATTGATCAAAGAACCATTGCTCCTAAATTAACGTTGAATATTGTTTAAGAATGTAAATGTTTCTCGCATGTTTGCTCACAATGCTTGTTAAATGTGAGTAACCATCTTATCCTATCGCTTGGTGACATCAAATTGGCTGCAGCTTCAAGGTTACTACCAATTAACAGGCCAAAATTCGAAAATAACCTGAGCTGAAATCTATTTTTGTTAAAAGTGCAACAATATGTACAACATGCAATGCATATACTGAAAAGTCTTTATTTACTATTTAATTTGTATAAAGTTGTATGTACCTTAGTCCCTATCTCTTCTTTTAGGTCCTGTGTTATTGGCATCCAAAGCTGTTACTTGTTTTAATGACACACGCTCTTATTCTAGCAGACCCCAATAGATAAACACTATTCAACGTTAAAAAAAATGCATCTAACATAATATTTGTACATACCTGTTAGCTGTTGATGCTTCCATAGCTACTGGAGGAACTGTGGCGGAGGTTTTAATAGTCTTTTTTAAGGATCCAGACTTCAGCCAGCGATCCATTGAAAGCAAATCTATGATATTTTCTAAATCACTACGTAGGTGCTCCAAAAAACCTGTAATAGGCAGGTGTTTCGTCCTCAAGAGGGAAGATCCATTAAAGTTATTAACGTAATTATTTTTAAAAAAATCACACAACAAAAGCACTCGTGAAAAAATAACACCGCACTGCAATTTGACTCGTTTCGACTCTCGACTAAACATTGAATGAACTGCAACAGAATGAAGGAGCGAAGAAACAAAGAGTTTTTAATATACAATAAAGACTTTCCAGAAAATTCTGTAAAAGTGTCAAAGCTAACAATCGGATCTTTAAGTAAGGTGAGGCTCTCATTGAGCCGGGATTAGCTGGCGCCATTGAGCCTATCTGTCTGGTTTCGCCGCGTGAAGTCTGTGTGCTTCACGGATTTTCTCAATGTTTTGTGTGGTTCCGAGAAGGTGCGGGCGGGTAAACCTGACTGAGGTGCCGCATGACAATGCACTTTGGATCCATAATACTTGCTATTTACACTGCTTTACGGCACGATGCAGGAGCTAAATTATTTCTACACAATACTTATCTAAAAACAGTTCATGACCGCACAAATAAACAATTTTGAGATCTTGTCACATTTATTTTATTTTTATTTACAATCTCTCCGCGGAGCACTTGGAGATGTTTCGCGGAGCACCAAGTGCTCCACGGAGCACACTTTGGGAACCGCTGTCCTAGAATAATAATCGCTGGGAGGATGAAGACGCTATGATTACAAGCCCTTTCCACTACCGATAAGTAATTCTAGTAGTAGATAGCAGTAGATAGTTGACCAAGCGCATACGCAACCCGGACTTGGCGTCTCATACGTTTTGATATCAGTAGCTGGCCTTTAGTGAAAGTCTTGAGTTTGTTAACAGAAGCAGGTCTTGGTTAGTAGTAGGTGAAGCTCCATTTAAAGGAACACGCTAACAAAACTGCTTTAACAGAAGATAGAACGTGGTGAGTTATCATAATGTGTTTAGATGTTTTAACAGAACCAGACGTAGTGTAATAATTGGGATAATTATGGGATGTATTAATGAGAATATTGGGATAAAAGTAGTGGAGTTGTAGAGAATATAAAAATTGAGACTTACTAACCATATATATATTTTATGATTGGAAACTTCATCTTCCAATCCATAGCTTCTTTATTAAGTGAATTTTAATTATTGGAAAACTACGCAGTTTTAGCCCATCAACGGCACTACAAGTGTTTAGAGGTGTGTTAAATAGGCTTTTCCACCCGTATGTCTAAGTTAAATATGTGTCAGTCTCCACGTCTGTAAAACAAACTCGGTTATTGTCAATACTTAGATGTTATCTATCTAATCCATCACCTTAGCTCCGATAATACACTAATAACCTATATTCTAAATGTTTAATTGTAAAATTGGATTGGGAGAATCACTTAATTGATTTAAAAAAAATTAAATGGATAAAAATCCTAAATAATAAACTAATATTATTTAAATATAACAAAACTACAGGAATAGAATGGGTCTGCAGTTTCAATTAAAGATAGCCGCGTTTAACTCTGAATTTTGGAAAATACTAGTCAGTGGAGAAATAAATATACTGTTTCTTCGGTTTAAACTTGAATTCAGAGATCTGTGATTAAAGTAGAATAACGTTAGTAAACAACTCCATCTCATGAAAATTAGATTTTACTAACTCTTGTTCTCAGAAAGTTTTGCCAAAAGTAAATCTCTAGAAAGTGTAAGATTAATATATAGTTCGTTTCAGATACGTTCCTGCAAATAAATTATGTACAGGCAGAGTTAAAGCCTAATAAATAATTGAAAATTCTGTTTTAATATCCATGAATATTATAAGGGCTTAATAAATAAGACAATATATATATTATATACATTCAAAGTAATTAAGTTATGTACCAGCACCGGTGACCAAGCTGGCCAGATGTCACATTCATCTAGTTTGGTTGGCCTGTGACGGGGAGGTTTTTTTATTTAGATTAGATTTACATCTTTAATTTTAAGTTCATTAGGTTTAGTTAAGGTTTACTTAGCACTATTTCATACTGCCCGTTCAGGTTATATGCCAATTTATTAATTGCACTGATGGTTTTAAGGATCGGGATGGCTATATTTAGAGGAAGTGTACTCATATTTGCGTGGAGGGAAAGTGGAAAACCAATTTGGAACAACCACCCTTAGTACACCCGACCGAGATTCGAACCTCAATATTTCCATCATCAACAGTCAAGTCTACTGCGAGAGTAGCGCCTTAGACCATGCAGCCACTGAAATAGGTTTTTAGTTAAATTTAAAGATGTGAATACACTCAAAGAAGACACAGCAATTATTATAATGCAAATAAAAGCGTGCGACTAGGAGATATGAAAAGAAAAGCAACATTGGATCATGTTGAAAAGATAAAAGTAAAATTTTCTCGGCATAAGTGAAATAATGATAACGTACACCTATGAGACGTTAATTGAGTTCCCTTATTTATTACCTGTTAATTATAATTTTAAAAATGAATTTCTTTTCGAGCATTATTCTTTTCATACGAATGTATTCGTTGTTTTCCAAGAATGGCTTTAATGACTTTCTTTGTTTGGCCTCTTACTATTGTAAAAAATATTCACCTCTTTTGTTTTTGTGTTTTTGTTTTGTGTTTACTTTTAAAATTATAAGAATACCTAGCATAGTTATATTTATAAAGTATTTTTTTAATTTTAAAATCTCCTTTACCTGCTTGTATAATTCAGCGTTTCAAAGCAGTCATATCTGGTAAATATGAACCTCTTTTATTTATATAGTATTATTATTTATCTAGCTTACAATTAATTTATTTTAACATGCTTATCCCCTGCGGGTTATCTGGATTTAATTAACCTAATGAAGTAGTTATGAAAAAATATGTGTGACATCTCAGTCGTCAGTGAACCAGAATAGACAGACTTTATGTTTACTCTGTATGCACACCAATGAGTTTTGAAATATTCACTTTATATTTAAAAAATTATATTTCGATTTTTTCAAGAGTCTTCTTATTTGTACATCTACATGTGTGATTACTGATTATCTACCAATATTAACATAAGAGATTTAAAATAATTGATGTAGTCGAGTAAAATGATTATTTTGTATAGCTTGTTTGGATCCAAAATAACACCTACATCACCTTTAATAGTCAATTACTTTATTATATTTATTGACACTAATGAGGTTGGGATGAGTAATGTAGAATTTTAGACGAAATGTACTCGCGTTTACTTGGAGAAATATTTTTTTTAAATTAGGAAAAAACTTTCTCAATATACCCGGTTGACATTCCAACCCCAGCCTTCTTGTCACCGGCCTAACAGACCAGATGACCTAGACGCAATAAACCACATATCCACCGATGTAATTTTCTTTGAGAAAAATATATTTACACCCGTTTCGGTGGCCTCGTGGTCTAATGTGCTAGCCTTGGAGTAGACTAAACTGCCGACGACAGATATATCGAGATTCTAATCTCGGTCCGGTGTATTGAGGGTGCCCATTTCCAAAATAGTTTTCCGCGTTTCCTCCACATGATTGCGGGTACACTTCATATAAATATAGCCTTCCTAATCACTAAAACCAATAGCGTAATTAATAAATAAGCGTATAACCCGAACAATTAGTAAGACACGGTTATGAATAAATAAAAATAATAAATATATGTACTTTTATATGTTAAATATAAATTATAATTACTTAATAAGCGAGTTACACCTTTCTTTACAACTTTTAATTGGATATTCACCTTGAATGAATCTTTGGATCGTTCTAAATTGGAACATGTACTGCATGTCGTATGACATAATTACATTCTTAGCTCAATCTTCAAAATGGTAACCTGATCAGGGGGAATTTGAGGTTTCATTCTACAACAGATTCCTTCAAAGCCGCCATTACTACGTTTTTATAGTGATACACAGCAATTTAACAAAACTCTAGGAATAACTTGATTTGGAAGAAAATGATTCAATATATTCTGGATGATCATAATAATAACTTATACAATAATTATTTTAATATATCCCACCAACCGTATGCTTTTACACAATCCTTACAAAACTCTGTTCTAAGATTATGTAATAAGGTTTCTGGAGTAAAATATTCACCACTAAAAACATACACACACACACCAGTGATCAAGAGGACGAAGACGGGAGTATCGTCCTTTCTGGTTTTCAAATGGTGGGAAAGTCAAAGCTGGAATTCCAGCTGTATATAATGGGAAAATGGTTCATTCCTCCTTATTTCTATCCCATTTAACCAAAACGCAATTTTTCTGGCCTCTAAACTCTCTTTTAAAGAATTTAATAATTCATTTTCAATTTTTATTTTTTTATTTTTTTTACTTCTCTGCATTGTACAGGCACTCAAGTACCCTCTTTTGCCTCCATTAGGCCCAACCATATTCTTTGAAATACCACGTCTTACTACCAGCTTGGGTTATACGCATACGTACCAAATAATATGTTAGAGATTAAGATTATATTTAGAGGAGGTGTAACTGCATTTTAATGGAGGGAGAGTGGTAAACCATTTAGAAAATAAAACACTCTTAGTACACTCGACAAGGACTTTAAACCTGATCTTCCTATCATTGGTAGTCCAAAATATTGCAATAGTGACAACTTAAATCATTCGACAACTGAAGGGAATATTATCCTAAATGTCTTCATCTTCAATAGACCATTAATATGTTAGTCTCTTTCCTGTTCATTGTTTAGTGCAAATTATACTTTTGATTTTCAAAATATCTTTAATACATATTTAAACTCACCTCGTTGTGGTAGTTAGCTAACGCGCTGGTTTAATGTTGAGTTAGACTGCCGAGGATTGGGAGATAGATATTTGGATCTAAGTCAGGTGAACTGGGGGTGGCTTTTCCTAAATTGCTTTCCACCCCACCTCCACGCAAATACAAATTCACTTCCTCCAAATTCATCCTTCACAATTCTCAACAAATTAGATAAATAGTACTTAAGGGTATAGCCTTAACCGGTAGTTTTTTATTTATTCAGGG
Organism: Timema californicum; assembly: GCA_902141385.1. Classification (NCBI taxonomy): domain Eukaryota; kingdom Metazoa; phylum Arthropoda; class Insecta; order Phasmatodea; family Timematidae; genus Timema; species Timema californicum. The sequence continues at coordinate 269,439 of CABFOW010000256.1, forward strand.
TTTTTCAGGCCCGGTATCTTAAAACCCGGGCTGTTTTTCCACATAATTTTGACTTTACTTTTACAACTACAATATGAATTTCCTTTTTAACATTATAACACAGATTTTGGCTCTTAATTTAATTGAAATTCAACTACCCCTAGTTCCTTTTGGTCTGCCCCGGGTATATTACGCCCCCAGTACCCTCCTCCACTGGGCTCTCCACAGTGACCGAGATTTCACTCCAGAGTTTGCCAAGCGCCCAGCAGAGGTGGGCATCTTCATATCTACCACCTGGGTAGGCACCCTGTCGTTGTTTGTGCCCCGCCAACTTTCTAGCTACTACACTTCCGTTTACACCCTTCCTTACACCCTTGGCCATTTAATTTCTTAGTCTACCACCTATTTAGTTCCCCCGTCCTTAATTTAGCTATTTTAATAACTAAAATAAGCTAAAATAAGATAACTCAACTATTCTATTCCCATTTCTGCCGGGGAAATCCATCACCCCGATGGTACCAGAGGGCTGCAGGGCAGCCGCATTTCTCCATATTGACTCTGAGGGCCCATCAACCCCAACCCACCTCTATTGTTTTTCCAAGGTGGTGGTGGGGGGTCATACGGTCTAAGGAACCACTCAAAGTTCATATTTACTCCACTAACTTTTGTTCGTATGACTGAAAAACTGTTTTCAGCATCCCTTGTGTTCCTCAAGACACTCAGTGGTACTGGAATCCAGTTCCCAGCGCTCATGCTTGCTCCTCCCGGCTAATAACTTTTTTTTATCCCAGCAAGGATTGTTACAGCTTATCACCCTTTAACAATCCTTTTTACTCTACTCGTTCTCCACTGAGACCGCACTAGTGTCCGTGTCAGTCCCACCCTACGTATTTCTGTCATCTTCTTTGTCATTGCCATTGTCAACGTTCCGTATTGTTCATCCCTGTGCCTCTTTTAGTCTATATATGTAGGTGGTCTTTGCTCTATCTGACGCTTCCAGTGCAATCTGGTCTAAGAATTTCCAAAAGATTGGGTCACTCATTACATCGCCTACTAATCTTCCCTGGATCTCTCTCTCTGGTAGTTCCTTCTTGTTTCTAGCTTAAGGACGCACTTGAGCACCACATGTTCATGGGCTCCCTCCTCAACACATTCAGAACTCCACAACTCTATTAGTCCCAGCGTCCTTAGAGATGCCGGGTACGGTCCCTTCCCCGTGATGAAGTGGACAAGACTCCGAGAAGGCTGGCGGTGTTTATTCTCTAGTCCCTCAACCACATTAGGGAACGATTGTACCATGCTTATAATTTTAATCATCACCGACAGAGTTTTCCCCATCAATTCCTCTATGTGTGCCGTAAAGTTTCTGTTCTCATCAAGGGTCACTTCCAGGTATCTGACCATATGGCTTCTTCTTATAGATTTCCTACCTACCTTTATGGTCGGATCCCTAGCCAATCTACCCTTGAACAGTATGTAGGTCGTCTTCACCGGTGCCAATTTTAACTTGACACTTTGACACTAGGTGTCAAGTTCTTCAGGCACCTGGTTACTTTTTCCCTCTAAGTTTCTTCTATAGTACCCTTCTATTACTATTAGAAGGTCGTCTGCGAAGGTGACCATACCCTGCGTCTCCGGTATCCTCTCCAAGTACAGCACTGGTTCCAGGCTGACATTCCAAAGTATCAGACCACATACCGATCCTTGGGGAAATCCCTTCATCAGCAGCTTCTGAGCCCTATTTCCTGGACATCTCAGGGTGGAGTATCTGTTACGACAGTAATCCTTAATTCTCCAATAAAGCTGTCCCGGAAACTGAATCACTCATAATCTGTCAAACATCGCCGGCCACCAGAGGTTGTCAAAAGCGACTGAGATGTCCACGAATATTCCTACGACGTATATACCGGTTTCCGAGTCAATCAGTTCCATTGCTCTGCAGATTGCGTCCTCTGTCGACCTTCCTCTTTGGAAGCCACACTGCTGCTGATGCATCACATGACGGTTCTCCTGCAACTTCCCTGCTGTGTTCAACAGACAGATGAGTCCGTATGACTTTGGAATCAGCGTGCTTAGCACGATTACCTCACTCTGCTTCCAGATGTCCGAACGGGTAGTAAGACGTGGTGCTATAAAAACCAAATTTAATAATATATCAAAAATAACTGCCTAGGATTCGTTTGAGGTTAAATCCATGGCGGACCGTTTCAGTGCCAACGAGTGATTTTTAATTTTCCTTGACATAGATTTGTATTACCAAAAAATATGGGAAAATGACAACCAGTTTCAGTGGCCAAATGGTCTAAGGCTTCACTCTCATATTAGAATGGCCTGCTGAAGACGGGAAGATTTAGGTTAAAATCCCAATCGGATCTATTGAGGGTTATTTTTACTTGATGGTTCTCCACTCTCCTTCCAAGAAAGTGAAGGTAGATTGCCTCTAAAAGGCTTCCTTTCTCATTCTTACCTCATTAGAGTAATTATAATGTGTATAGTCTGAACAATAAGTAATACGTAGTGAAAATAAATAAACAAACAAAACTAAAATATATAATACGTAACGTAGACTCCCTTTCCTTGTCCGTTTGTAAACTCGGAGATTTACATCCAATATGTTTGTAAATGTCATGAAAAGCGTTCCGCACGACTGGAAGGGGGGGGGGGAGGCGGAAGGTTTATGCCCAGGTCATTTTGTTAAGCACATCGATGATGATTCCGTAGTTGTACTTACCAAGGTTTCAAATAATGTCGAAATAGGTTCGCCAGAGATTGTTTATGTTGGACACTAAGTTGCACTGAAACCTTTTTATAAAGGGTTTGTATAAATTGTAGGTATTCTCCACAATAATCCATTCTCGTACCTTAGTAGGATCATTATTGGACGATTTTATTAGCAACGCCTCCACTGAAAACACTAATGGATGAAAAGGTTTGCCAAATTTTTATCCAGCTTTTTGGACCCGTGGTCAGAGACAAACAGATTGACATGGGGACAAACATTATTGTATAATCCACTTTTTTGGGTTCGGGTCAACATAACACGTAATGTTCATCAAATTCTCGAGATATTTTTATTTTCGAGATCACCATACCTTCTCTTGATATAAGAAAGTAAAAATATATAAAAATATTAGGGATACATTATATTAGTTCTCTTTTTTTAAGTTAATGAAAATAGTTTATTTTATCTTAAATTATTTAAACCACTCCGCTTGTTAAATGAAATTTTAAATCACTTAGGTTATTTAAATATTCCTTTTTGTAGGCTTATAAATTAATTATAAATAATTAAAATAACATACCATAAGTTAAATAAGTATTATCAGTAATGTCCTGTATTACAACATATCCATGATTTCGAATATTAAATTAGAAAAATACATTCCTCTAAAATGTCAACCGAAACGCTACTTTAGTAAAAAGTTAAGATTTTCAATCTTATTAAAAGTTTACTTTTTTTGTCACACACATAGATACATAAATTTATAAATCGTTCTTTACATCATTATTCAATAATGTATTAACCAAACAAATTTGAGATACGTATCTCCGTTAACTGTGAAGTCTACGATGCACTTCAAACAACTTTCTACTAGATGTAAACTTCATCTGTTGGAGTTTACACAGCTATAAAATGGCACACACAGTAAATAGACTTATAAAAACGAAACTTTTAACTAAAATTGTTAATACCTTCTAAAAGGTTATCTCATATTCTTGGTCGAACTACAAGGCAACACCATGATTGGATCATCACACTTTGCTTCATAGGGTAACAAAGTTCATTTGCGACGTGCAAAAACTTAAAGGATGCTATTACCTCGAATGGTTAGAATTACCTTTGAAGACTTCATTACATTTCTGCGAAGTAAAAGAACAGCAGTAAATATCTGCGTTTAAATTTAGTAAGCGTAGAACCTATAAATAACTAAAGCTTTGTCTCTTCACAACTATCAATTAAATAATCGTGGCAAGATCCGTGTGACGTTAAAGAAGTTAAATAACTCAAATAATCTTAAAAATGGGAGAGCCGAAATTGAAGCTATCTTGGATTTTGAGTGTATAAGAAATTAGATGCATTTACATCCAATGAAATTCAAGTCCAATATAGCTATATCAGTTTATATGGGTTTTTCTTTGCTTTGCATACTGTAATCCTTACAGGCTGTCCGAATATTTACAGCTTGATAGAGTTAAAAGTAATAGAAAATGTACCACATTTGCATGTTCTTAAAGCGGGAAACCACCAGATAAATAACCACTTACCGGTACAGGATACCCTACCAAAATTCCAATCCTGATCTATCTACCATCGGAAATCCAATATATTTCGAGAAAGATTGTTTTGATTATAATACCAGTGATGCGGGTCATCCGTGTTAAATGGAAACAATGTGTGATGGAATATTGATTGTGATACTATATTGAATAATGTAGTAGACCAAACATACCAATCAAATTTGTATTTGATACTATTTAATTTTTAGCCTTGTTTAAATTCTGATATAACAGCTAGTCAGAATTGCCATAAACTAGGATTGTTTACATCATATACATGTGGACGCTCTATTAATAATTACATTATTCAATTATAACACAGTACTGTAGAGTCGTTCAACATATGGAGGGAAATGTTTTTATTACTATACTTAATTCTAACTAAGGGTAGTTCTGGATTATCACCTTACTAAACCAATGATTTATAAATCAGGACTGAGCCACCAGTTAGGAAATTATTTTAGTGTGAGAATACAAACTGATTTTCATACCAGCTGGCCACAACTACACCCCCCTTACAAATGTAAAAGTACAAACAAAAACTGATTAATATACATTAACATATTGAGGTCATTTATGTTAGTAGAGAATAAATACCTTTCACGCTAATTGTTGCTTAATCCACTCCTACAAGGATGGTTCGTACTCGATTATATTTTACATGGTGGCAAAGGGAGATTGAATGTTGGCTAAGCTAATGTAGAGCCTAAAGTGTGAGTAAACCGTCGGGAACACATTGAGGTTATGTGAGCACTTAGCGCGGGAAAACTTGTTTGTCCGTGAAGTGACCACCACATAGCTATATGTAATATGCATTTTCACAGTGGCGTATTCTCTGGGTATGCTAGACCTACGTCGCATACTCATGATTATATGGACTAGTTTCTAAATTCAATGTTGTCTGTGCAAACTGTGTAAATAGTAATGTTTAAATTGTGATTAAATATACAGGTATAATGTATATATTTATTATTAATTTGTAAACTAATATTTGCTCATAATTGAATAATATTGTGTTTTAGAAATTATTCCTCCAAAAGGATCTCCTATCTACCCAGCTTATGAAGCCCAGGACCTGCTGCTTGAAAACAGCAGGTTAAGCGAGATACGTTCTAATGACCTTGATCAATACCTATGGGGTTGAACACACCCCTTACCCCTCACCCACAAATATTGGCTAATGAACTAGGGTGTTTACAACCCAGGGTCTGTTGAATTCTTATCGCGAGCAAAACAGTGTGCCAAATGTTGAACAAATATTCAAGAATCAAGACCGCAATGATTATTTACTAGGCTAGTAAAGCTCAAGTAAAATAAAATAAATGAAAATAATATATGTTAAATAATCGTATAAGTAACAAGCCTTAAACTATGCAATAATTAAATATATATTTGATTATTTTTATGGATTCTAGGCACATGTATCACCATGTATTTGGCAAGTATATTTACCACCATTTTAGAGTATACATAGGTGAAGTAGGGGTGGGAGGGTGAGGAATGAGGGGCTAATTTAACTGTAGCACAGTAGCCCCATGGCTTCTATGGTGCTGATTGACAGCTCACAGATGACTTTTGACAGTCAAAATTGACGGATACTAAACACATGTTTTTGCAGATCATATAGTTTGGCGAAGGGATACATAATTTGGTCTGGTAACTTTTTAAAGCTGTCAACTGTCAGCTGTGAGCTGTCAGTCAGCACCAAAGAAAGCCATGGGGATACTGTAGCTAGACAGTCTTTTTTAGTATGAAGTATTTATGGAGTTTTAACCTTGTTCTTTTGATTGTTGCTTATAAGTTTATAATTTTCTGCAGCATACATTATCTAATTATTAGTCATTGTGAGTTTATATAATTATACATCAAGGAATATCAAAAGTTAGGAGTGTAATTTCACAGTTTCAAAATTATTGATCAAAAAAGTAGAGTAAAATGTATTCCCAGATGTAAATATCTTAGCAATAACCAATGACGTAGCGATAGCGAAATAGGCCAAATAGGAAAAAATCTCCCCTTTGTTACTGTTATCACAGTTTACGGATCTAAATAGCTTCTGGAGCATAATTAGGATTTAATAGTCTTAGGCTTATAATTATTATTGCAACGTGATTAGGACAATCCACCTTATTCCTCCTACCAAGTTCTGATGAACGCTTGATCCATGTAGTACTTCATTTTACTATATATATAGTAAAATGAAGTACTATATGGATCAAGCGTTCATCAGAACTTGGTAGGAGGAATAAGGTGGATTGTCCTAATCACGTTGCAATAATAATTATAAGCCTAAGACTATTAAATCCTAATTATGCTCCAGAAGCTATTTAGATCCGTAAACTGTGATAACAGTAACAAAGGGGAGATTTTTTCCTATTTGGCCTATTTCGCTATCGCTACGTCATTGGTTATTGCTAAGATATTTACATCTGGGAATACATTTTACTCTACTTTTTTGATCAATAATTTTGAAACTGTGAAATTACACTCCTAACTTTTGATATTCCTTGATGTATAATTATATAAACTCACAATGACTAATAATTAGATAATGTATNTTTGAGTGGATGATAATCACGTTTGGGTGTGTTTAAAGCATAGTTTTGGTCCCCTTATATGAATTCAGAATATTTAATAGGCTGTACATTGGATATTAAAACTAATATATAAGTCAAAGAAAGAGAGACGAGATTAGTTGGGCGGTGCGAAGTTTCCCAAGATAAAATGCGAGTACGAAAATACATATATGTTGGATATGCATTGTTCTAAGCTAGAGGTACTCATATTAAAATATTTCTAGGGGAAGCATCCCTTTACCTTCTTGGCCAACGGTGGTTAAGAGTCTTTGGCCCCCAAATCCTCCCTGCAGCTTTTAGAGTATGCCATACCTATTAATTTTCTCAGAATACACCACTGGATTTTCGCCCTTTTCCTCCTTTACCCAGTTTTCAATTCGATATCACACCTCATGGACTCTTCTCCTTATGAATTTCTCTGCTTGGTTGTGGAACCCTTCTGCTGAAAATGTACGGTAATGAATACATTAATAATCTTAATTGTTGCTTAAAGCAGATATATTTTCACGTTGCCATTCAGTTTGGATTTATGACTGTTAGCCAAGTCTAGTCAATAAGGTCTACTAAGTGATAACTTATTTGGAACAAAATAACTTAATTATACTAATATTTTGCATGATTAATATGTATTCGTATTATCCATACTTGTAGCATTTTCAAGTTCGTCATAGGCTGGATTGTTAGTGATGGAAGGTCAAGGTTCATATCTTGGATATGTGCATGGGAGTGGTCTCTTGCAAGGGATTTATCACTTTGGTTTCTCATTTTCTCCAAGCAGATGAGGTTGCATATATTTTGAGATATTATTCCTCTTATATTGAATAGTGTGGTCTTAAACGTGCTAATTGTAATTAAATATAATATATATTATATTCATTATATTTAATATATAATATGATATATAATATATATTATTGTATATTATATATCATATACAATATATTGTATATGCATTATATATATATCAATCAAATAGCCAAAGCTATTATTTATGCTTTTTTTAAAGTGAGGATTACTCCATCTAGATATCATATTCTGAAAATTGAAAAATGACACCTGGACATGGGAATCAAACCCAGGACCTTTGGCTTAGTACGTCAATGCTCTTACCATTAGTTATCCAGGATTCGTCCCGTGCCCAGGGTCATTCTTCACTCATATTTTAAGGCATAGTCTATGATGGACGTGCGGAAATCGTCGGCTACAAATGTGTGATTTTATTAAGCTCGCGAGCTATCAGATAAAGCAGCCACCTTCGACTTCGTAGTTGGAGTATTGCTGCCATTTTTACAATTATTATAATTGTACGGGACTACATATTAATGAATAAAATATCCAAAGCTATTATTTATGCTTTTTTTTAAGTGAGGGTTACTCCATCTAGATATCATATTCTGAATATCGATAAATGACACCTGGGCACGGGAATCAAACCCAGGACCTTTGGCTTAGTACGACAATGCTTTTACCACTGAGCTATCCAGGATTCGTCTCGTGCCCTTGGTCATTCTTCACTCATATTTGATTAATTAATATCTAAGGCAGATTTGCTTTGTATGTTTTCAAAATTATCTATTGACTTAAACCTTGATGATTTTCAAAGTTATCTTTTGGACTTAAATATTTATTAAATTGTTAATAAACAACTATAAGATAAACTCTTTCTATCGTATTTATCTATTTGGGGTCAATTTATAAGTTGAAGTTAAAATTGTTCGTGCGTGAAGAGCACGTAACTAAACACATCAAACTATGAAAAGTATTGGTATTTGGAATAAGTCTTATATAAAAAAAATTCAGTTCATGATATTAATTTCGTACACTTATACTACCCATCAATCTATCTCAATTAGGAAAAAAAAATACACAGAGTGAAAATATATCTGCACTAAAAACCTCATGATAGTTATTTCATTAGAAAACCATCATTTCAAAGCAAACTAATTACAATATGGGAATTTTAATAACATATTTTAAGGTTTTTATAACCAATTCTGAATAAACTACTGTGGTTGTCAAAGTAGTTTACGAGAAATTGTGAGTTATGTTTTAGGATTTTTGAGTATTTGATCGCGGTAAATAAGATTCCGCTCAGATTTTCCCTGCAAGAACTTAAAAATGTGGCCGTCTTGCGCGCTCGTGTCTTGAATTCAAATATCGTCTGCACTTTACACGGTGCCTATAAGCATTTGAAGCTACGACAGGCCGAGCAAGCCGGTGTAAACGGAAAACTTTAGTCCGGGATATTATTAGTCTGAATGCAAGAAAAACTTTAGTACTGCATCTGCACGCACTCAAAAGAACGGCATTTTTTTGACATCGAACAGCGGTCTAATAATCTCAATGTTGACTAGGAAATCCGTGTCCAAGGATATTAATACTACTTTATTAAACGTCTCACACCTTAGCTATTTACCAAAGCCTTCACAGTATCAACATCAATGTTTTTAATCCTATCTTAAAAGGGGAAAAAAGAAAGACAATTAATTAGCATATTATGTCAAAAGCCTTTGAATATTTGACAACCTTCTTACTCTGGCACCTCCCATAAATGTGATTTAAATTTAAACACACATACAAATATATAACATTTTAAATTGTATTATATATTTATAGAGTAGTTACACGCCCCTATAAGTTATTTATAAAAGGCTTCCTTTTAAATCTTTTTAAAATCGAATGCCTTAATACTAAAGAATTTATTTAAAGTAGTTAACTTTAAAAAAATGGATGCCCCTAGAAGCTCTTTGGAGTTTTTACTTTCTCGACCCCTTGTAGAGAGAAAGTATAGTGATCATCAAAAAATCGCACTTTAGATTTTGATAAATGTCTATGCTTCATGACTTACTAAATAAAAATAAATAAAAAGCTTTACATTTTGGGTCACTTTAAGATTAATATTTCCACCATCGCTGAGCAAGCAAATGATAAATAAGTAGGTTATTATTTATAAACTGTTCATAAAAATACTCCCTGCTGCTATCTTCGTTTGAAAGAGAATTTTGACTTTTTGATGTTGGCTATTCTTCCCAATGCCTGAATAGGCAGTATTTATCCATACTAACAATACATTAAATATATGCAATCAAATTAATAAACGTCCGAAAAGATACATTAACAAATGAGTTTTGATTTATTCTGACACACAGACACACACGCACACCACGCGTGCACACACCTCACACACACACACACACACACAGACCTTCTAAGGGCGGCATTAACAAAGAGCAACTACCTAAAAAATTTCCTAGTCTAAGGATTTCCTAAAAACTTAAGAGCGGCGTTGACCAAGAAATTAAAAATGCGATGTTGACTAAGAAATTAAAAAAACAAAATGGGCGGCATTGACAAAGAACCACTACCTAAAAATTTCCTAGTATAAAGATTTCCTGCCACACCTGTAGTGGTAAATATATGTCATGAATAAAACACAGGCTGGAAACCGTAATAGATGTAAAATAGTAAAAGTTTATGGTGTGTGGTTACAAAAGTATCATCCACGTCAAAATGGAAGTGAATTAAAAACCTTGATTTTATTACTTATAATTTTAAATTTTTGTTAAAATGTAAAATTAGCTCATACTTCAATTACGTTTAATATTACATATCGCACTTCTGAGAGGCAGTGGCGGATTTAAAAAATTTTTGGCCCAAGGCACAATTATAAAATGCATCCCCAGCCCCCCTTTTTTTGTCAAGGGCTTCAGGAAATTTTAAAGGAAAGAGGTGTTATGGAGGGGGGGGGGTGAGTTTTATTCCAGAAAATATTTCTACGAAAGATAGTCAAGCATGTACAAAACATGCCTTAAAGTAACTTGAATTCACATTTTGAAGAAGGGGAGACTGATGTTAGTTACAAAGCGATTGCAAAGTACAGCTATTTAAAAATAAATATTGTCAATCTGACTTAGGCTTGAACTATTTATAATGTTAGTTAATCATTTTGGAATTAAAAACAAATCATTATAATAAAAATAATGTTATCAAAATGTGCTACCCCCTAAGGCCTCCGCTCAAAGGACCGTTCCTAGTGGGCCTATAGATAATAACAATTATATATATATATATATATATATATATATATATATAGAGAGAGAGAGAGA
>CABFOW010000256.1:280454-296182 GCA_902141385.1 Timema californicum
AGAGAGAGAGAGAGAGAGAGAGAGAGAGAAAGAGAGAGAGATTATTAACTATTATAATTTTAGTGGCTTTGATGATTTGGAAGTTATTTATAGTTGCCATTCCCATGTCATTCCACTGTGAGGATATTTTCCTTCGCATAGGAGATGCCCTTTAACAACACAGGAAACTATAATCTGCGTTATTACCAAATTACGCACAAATGTTCATGATTGCTAGCTATTTTGCTAATAGTCGCCATTAAGTTTGATTGTCCACACGGGTATTGAATTAAACAAGAAAACATCACCAATATATACGGGTCGGAGGGAAGTCGGGGTGATTGCTCTTATCGTATATATCGCACCTCGACCAGATAACGAACGTTTATACTTTTGCCACCTCGCACGGTGCAACCAACAGATATACTCTATGGTATTCTATCAGCTATCTACATGTGCAGTAGCAGTTCATCACACTTTATGTTGTATGGGATGCACCACAAGAGACATAAAAGCATTGTGAAGCGGTTTGTCGAATTAATGAGTGGAGTGAAGTGAGAACATAAATATATGAAATGGCCTATATCCCCTGAATATAATGCAGAATGATAGTGTTGCAATTGGAGTGTATAACAGGTATGTAAAACTCACGGCCCTACTTACAATTCCGTGCGTCCCGAGGACTTTATAATGCAATGGGACTTATTTTTTATTTATTTTTTTACGTTTTGGAAATACAGACTTTTAGAATGTAAAATATATAATTTTGGAATAATTTGGAGGATTATGGATGTGAGATAATCTTTTGATAAGTATAAATTCCCTAAAATTGTTGAATTCAGATACGAAACATATTCAATAATTGGCAGAGTCTACAGGTTAAGAGTTGTTTACTCACATAGAAAGAAACACATTCTCGATAAATCCCCACTTACGGACACACATTAGTAAACATAATTATATTAAAATGACATTGGTATACGATTTAAATTTCGAAATTAATACCGTTGTTGCAAGCAAACAATTTAAATTTTGTAAAGTTTTCTTGTTTTATTAATAGGATACTAAGTTGTGATTATTTTTACTCAAGATAATGAAATTAAATATTTAAAAAGTGTGATGATTTAAATTTCGAAATTAATACTGTTGTTGCAAGAAAACAGTTTAAATTTTGTAAAGTTTTCTTTTTTTTATTAATAGGATACCAAGTTGTCATTATTTTTACTCAAGATAATGAAATTAAATATTTAAAAAAGTGTGATGATATATATATATATATATATATATATATCTTGTTTTTGTGCCATAACAATGGTAATGAAAAATGGTAGACCTTTTTTACAAATTAAATAAAAACGTAAAGTATTTCAAACAATTAAAAGAAATGAATAATATTAGCATTCATCAATTCTTAATAGGAAACAATTATTACTAATACCTACTTTCCAAGTATCATTTAAAGAACTTTAAAAGCATTTAAATGTGATTTTGAAAGCTATGTTTTCTCTCCATGAAATTACAAACAATTTACCATTTGATTTTGAGAGGAAGGTTTCTTTGTTACGTTTTTTCACATTTACTAAAGTAACTTAAATAAATTTAATAAATGTTTACGCAAGCTCGCGTGATTTGCAACTATAACTTTCACAGATCATATTGATATCATGAAATTATATTATTAATAATGTTAAGTGTAATCAAAATTAACCCTTTTTTTCTCAAAAAGTTCGTTTCTACCAGAATCGTATAGTGATTGTCCTTATCCACTATCGAAATATTTTGTATGATAAGTTGTCTGGCTATGGATTTTCAATGAAAACATTAGTTTGCCTCTAAAATATGTTGTTTTTAAGCTTACTTTCATTTTAGTCTTTGTGATTACTGATTTTAATCAAAATTGTTTTTATTTCGAGCCTAAAGGTTTTAAATTGGATGGTTAAGTAAATAAACTTTGCCTCATTAATGTAGGCTATATTAAATGGGATAAATGAAAACCATGATTTGATTATTAACATTATTTATTCCAAACCGGAAATTATTAAAATAAATTAGAAAATTATTTCAAATAATTGTTTTACTATATGAAAATATTTTTTTATAAATAAAAAAGATTTAGGCTTGATTAGAATGTATTACGTTGACTAGAATTCATTGCAAATATTTAGTTTGAAACCCGATGGTATTTCAATAATATTCTCTTTATATTAAAAAAAAAGGCCACTATTAATATCCATTTAAAATTAAGTCTTGTTTAAGTTTTATACTAGACAATAAATTCGTTGGTCCTAGCTAAACTGGGAATAAATGCTATAGGATTTAAAGTATATGGAGGGTGGGTTAGTATTGAAACTCTAGTATTTATTTTACACGTTTTAATATATAGTTTGGTATATTAGTTTGGGTGAAAACTTTTTAAGATCACTGATTAACTGAGCACTCAGATGTTTCGTAGTCATCAATAAATCTGGTGCTAGTAAATAGGTAGTTTACTATTTTAAAATTTGTTTCGTGCTTAGATAACCGTGAAAGGTATACATTGGTCTCAATATGATCACAAACATTAAATTTTTCCTTAACTAGAATAAACAGAGAAATATAAAGTTAGTTGTTTTAAGTGGTATTTTACGGAAATTATTGCGGTTCATAAATCAGGGGAAGTGCTTACAGACATATATATAGAGCGTTCATCAAAGAAATAATGTTATTTTTAGTAGGTGAACGAAATAGATTAGAAGCCCTACCTCTATAATTTAATGAGATAATGATCACCCAAAGGCCACATGTCTCTAAATATCGGAAAGTGATGTCCAAATATTACAATTAATTACATGTAACAAAAGCAAATAAACTTTATAAATAGAAAACAGTTTTTGTAAAGTATTATTTATCATCTTTCTTACTGCTGTTACTAAAAATTCGCCTCTTTTTTCAATGTCACGCTTGTGTAAGAGATCTTCTAATATAATTGACTTAGTTTCACATTATAAGCATGTTATTTTAAGTAAAATAGTATTAAGAAAATGTTTACTTTTTGGATCTGTGAATTTTACATCACACGAACCACTAGAAAGAAAGAACCAACATTATAAAGGAGAGAAACTGTCATCTTTGAATATGCCTTGGTAACGTTTTTTTTATTGCTACCTAAACTTTAGAGCGATAGCTATAAACAATGTCTCCCTCTTCCCACATGTAGCTTTCCTCCACGCTTTAAAAGTTTTATGGAATGGTCCGAATGGATGAACATTATGTTTGAGAAACTTCTCTTTGTAACTACTATTCCATCAAGGATAAACTTGTGGGCCATAATTAATTATATTTTATGGTCTGCGGCATGGGCGTAAAAAAGTGGGAAGTTGGGAGTCTGGAGCCCCCCTAGACGTGATATAGGTCTCATATACTTTCTAGAACTTAAAGATATAGGAATTTTTTAATTTTACTTTTCATTGTATGTGTTGCTAATAAAATACTAATTAATTATTATTTTAATATTTTATTAATAGATTCATTCTTATAACCTTTTATTATAAAACTTACTCTGAGAACATTTTAATTGACAGGTTGTCTAGGTTATATTCAAATGGTATCGGAGAACAAAATACATTTTTTGGAATCAAATAAGTTTGTGGATCTGATGAAATTAGTTAAATTTTGATTACCAACCGGAATGTAATATTCTAAATATATACATATTTAACACCTCACTCACCTCCCTTCTAGGCTCGGATTTAGGGATTGACAACAGGGGCTAGTGCCCCAGGTCTTCCATAAATTGTTTCAATACAATATATAATATATTTTGGTTCTATATATTATAATCATGGTAGGATAGAAAAATTATTTTTTCTGTTTAAATATGTTATTTATATTCAACAAAGTATGTATTAGGCCTACTTACTAACAGTAATTTTCAAAACATTAACAACACGCCTATATCGCAACAAATATAGTGGCTACGTATGCAATCTAGTTTACCGTGATGCTAATGTTTCTTTATTTATTAAATAATGTCTTGTAAATTGAGATTTTAATAGATAGGCTAGTTTTGTAAAGAAAAATTATTATTAATAATATCACCATGTCTTACTACCTGTTAAGTTTATACGCACTTACTCTAATGTGTAAGGGTAGGGTGATCGTGAGATGAAATGGAGGACTTACAGATTAATGTGGGATCCGAACCATGGTGTAGGCCTGGCACTCCACACATTCACAAATTGGTATTAATACACGTCTTGTCAGAGGTGAAGGAAGGGTTTGGCTATAAGATAAATCTGTGCCAGAATTGAGGATTGAACCCCGGACCCTCAACACATGTCTGACACCTTACCCCTAGACCACCAGATCATGTATTTATTATTATTTAGCACTGCGTATAACTACCCGTTTGGGCTATACGTTTTAAGTACTAATTACGCTATTGGATTAGGAATTGGGAAAGTTGAATTAGAGGAAGTGAACCCGCATTTGGGTGGAAGGAGATTGGGAAACCATTTAGGAAAAACCACCCCCAGTTCACCTGAAAGAGATTCGAACCTCGATCTCCCCGTCCTCAGCAGACAAGCTCAACACGACTAGCGCGTTAGCCAACTACGCTACCGAGGCGGGTTAGATCATGTTGAAGCGTTGAAAAAACCATGTTTGTTTAATGTTGGGGCCTCCAACATTTACAGCCCCAAGGCCTCCACAGCTATAAGTTATGTTCTGCCTCCTCCCTCTTCCATACATTATGTTATTTACTATACAAACACAAGATCTACAAATTAGCCAACTGTATGGTAGACCTCAAGGCGTAATCTAGGCATAATGTTTGGCGTAGCCTCACTAATTAAATAGGTCGTTTGGACAAACTGATATAGAACATAGCTTATTCCAATTGTCTCATGAGCAACGAGCTCAAATGACCCAAATATTTCAGTTAGGATAATCCTTTACTGCGCCAAACATCCTAAGCATCTAGTTTACCTCCCACCACTCTATTAAAATAGTAAGCTTTTTATGCCCTTGGGGGGAAGAGATGGTGGGGGGGGGGTTACACCCCTCACTCTGAACCAACATAGTTCAGCTCATTCCCAACTTGGTAAACAGAAAGATACAATAAATTGTACATAAGCATTCTAGGTTATAATACTAGTGTATTCCTGCATATTAGTCTCCTTCATATTATATGCCCTAAAAGGTTAAGGTTTTAAAATTGCAAAATGAAAACTAATAATATCAATGAATGCATTGCGCAGTGGGAGAATACTTGCAACATATTGTATTTACATTGACAAGGAAGTCAATGTTCAAATCTCTATGCGTAGTGCTAGAGATGACTTTCCACAAAATGATCATCATTGTACTTTCCCTCTCCACGATATCATGGTCTACTTCTCTAAAAACCTTCTTTGGTGGCCACATGGTTTAAACTCTAAGACGTCATTCTTGTTTTATACCAGACTGCCGATGATATTGAGATCGGTGTTCGAGTCCAGGTCGAAATAAATCAGGGCTTTTTATTTTAAAAATTTGTTTTCCATTCTATCTGCACGCAAATGTAGGCAATCTTCCTCTAGAATCAACCTTTCTCACCCCTAGCTAATTAGCGTAATTATTATGGTGGTAAAAAAGAGTTATACAAATTCATATAACTCCGGTCAAGTCGTTTATAACTTTTGTACTGAACGAAAAATATAAACAAAACACAACTTTATATATTACTAGACTCCATTATAGCAGGCCCAACTCAGCTCTCGGCTCGCATCTGCGTTTGTGTGTGTGTGTGTGTGTGTGTGTACGTGAGCGCGTTATGTAAGTAAAGGTAAAATAAAATATCAAGATGTGCCGAAAATGTGTGCAGTGCATTCGTATTTAATGATTACTTGACATTTTCCGCGGTGACAATGGGGGATCAGGAAGCGACGAAGTTTCTTGTTAATAACGACAGTATGTTTTTATTGTGACAGAATAAAGATTTGTTCACAATGCTTGTCTGTGAAACTATTCTAAAATGGTCAAAAACGGCCTCTCAATGCAATTTTTATAAAACTATAATTTAATATATATTTTAACAATGTTCTGTAATAGTAACTTCTATTAGCTCTTTCTCTCCATTAATGTTCAATCAGAAACTATCCACGTCCAATAATGTTGGAGTAAATTTAATATTTCTTGCAGACTGTACCACAGAGAGTATTGGCATGTGATGCACGCTATTATAGTACAGGGAGAAAAGTGGGAAGTCACAATGTGACACATATTTTACAGGACTGGATTTTTTTTAAATTTTGAATCCCATAAAGATCTTCGCAAATACTTTTTATTAATTAATGATTTGTATGAATCTACATCCCATTTTTCAAATATATAAATGCAAAATTTTGAACGTAGCTTTTACCATTTCCTTGACATCCTATAATTATTCCGGAGAAGCTATCTTCCTTTACTTTTAAAAGATGTCTCTTGAATGGTTTCCGTTGCCTAGCTTGTATGTACATCTTTAGAATCAGCTGGCAGAGTGGAAACATTTCTTCATCCGGAAAATTGAGCCCTTGGTGATTATGCCATCGCATTGAACGCCCAGTGTCACCCCCGTCACAGCAACAACCTACAAAATGAACCAAGGATAAAATAAACTCCTTCTGAAGAATAATTCTCATCTGCTGGATTAGCATGTCCCAAATTGAAGCAGGTGTATCCACAAGGGATATGCAATGCACCACTGAGCTTTAATAATCATAAAATATGTTGTGGTAAGGTTTAACGTATAGCTTTACTAAAATTTGGAACAATCATATATACGTTGAAAAATATCAGCTGTTTCGTTATTTCATGGGTTTCCATGGCCCCAAAGGGGTACGAGACGTGAAATCTTGGGAAACACTGTCTTAAGCTAATAAACACTTATTTTAAGACTACTGAGTTATTTTAATATCATAATGTATATACAAAATAAAATAATGGTAAAAATAAGAATTATGATTATAATAAAGATATTTTAATATGGTTTTATTTCCTTTAAGGGCTTAAACATATACAACCAATGATTGCATACTCATATAAAATTTCAGATCATTATACATTTAACTACAGAATTTAAATTATTTATGTGAGTGAGGTTTTTTTGGAATTGGTTACAGTACACAAGAAAGTAGTTAAACTAATGATTGCATTAAAATATAGTAATCCTTATCAGCAAAATGATGTATACATTATCATAACTTGTGCACATGTGGGCAAATACTTCATCCTTGTATTGTATTGTCTTTCTTTCCGGTGACGGAGAGATCGGAGCTCTAGTTGCATCCTGATATAGCGAGGTAATTTTCTTTATTAGTTGTTTCCTAAATCTCTCTCCACAAAAATACTGGTGCACTTCTTTTAAATTATACCTTCCTCGTACGAACCACATTTGTGTAAATATATGGATATATCTGGACCGGTAATAAGATACGGTATGCAAACAAATAAAATAATAATATTATGTTTTAAATGATGTGTTTTTTTATGTAGGGTTTATAGCTAAAACTGAGGTTTGGATTTTAACTTGTGTATAACCAAATCCCAGATTAACTGAAAAACACATTTTTGACAATTACACTCAATTTATTTAATGATTGAAGTCCAACCATCTGTCTGGGCTATTAGCATAAACCATGAGGGTAGAAATAATTGAGGTGTAATACAATTTAAGTGTTCTAGATAGCGTTAAGGTAGTGTAGGAAACAGTTGAGGAAAATACACCTTATTACTCTTGACCAGGATTATAACCCCAACCTATCCATCGCCCACAAATTATACAACACTAGACTGTCGTCGTTTTCCATGTGTCCACTTTTGTGGACATCATTTTAAAAATGGTTGAAATGAGCAACTAAATTTGTATTAAAATTAAATTAAAGCCCGATCATATTTTATCCCTCGCTTATCTGATTTGACAATTAACCAATTTGAATCCGCTCAACTATACAGTTTATATTTATACATATTTCAATATGTACAGCACGTTGATTTATTTTGTCTTGCATTTCCTCTCTATTTGTAGTGTATCATTCATAATTGGTATCACTCAAAGTTTCGGACACATTATTTACCATTTACAATGACACGTTCAATAACACACATATCAAAAAGTATAATGTCCTATTTCATGGCTAACTTCCCTCGATGATATCAATTCATTGTTTCGTATGATCAGAAATAAAAAATATAGACCCACAATCTAAACAGGAAGGGAACCGTTAAATCATTCTCAATTCTCAAAAAAGTCGTAGGACAATTGAATACATACAATTATAAATATATTATACTAGCATCAATAATATTATACTAATGACTCACTACAATAAAATCTTATATCTAATCAATGTATCAAATGGAGTACGATATAAAGAAACATGAAGCAATGCATGGTACAATTCACCTTTAATATTATTATTATTATTTGTTTTTTATCACCGTGTCTTACTAACTGTTACGGCCACATGTATATATAATAATTAATCAATTTGAGTAGAGTTGCAGAAGTAAGCATTTGATAGGTAATTTACCCTAATTTACATAGAAGGAGAGCAGAAAACCAATTAGGGAAAACCAACCTCGGATAAACCCAGCCAGGATTTGAGCCCCGATCTCCTCGTCATCAGCAGGCTAGTCTAACAAGAGAGTGATGCCTTAGGCTATTCGTCCACTGAAGCAGGTCAATTGATGTTATTAGCTGATTATAGTATATATCATAACTATCAAGATAAAATAGGGTTAATATTTTTAGATAAAATAAAAATAAACATTCCTAATATTCATTAGTATCCTGCTAATATATAAAAATGAAATCTCGTCTGTGTGTTAGTCTGTTGCTTAATCTCACCCAAACCACTCTACCGATCGTGATGAAACTTCACATGGATTAAACTTGGAAGTCCTTTAAACAAATAGGCATTCTTTAAATTAAAATCCAATAAAATTAAGAAGATTTGTCAAATATTCTGTCTTAAACTGAGTTATTAATCGTTGTATTCTCCTATTAAATGTATAATTAATTTATTGCTATTACTTGATCACCAAATCAAATCTTAATACAAAGAGTAACTACAAGATACATTTTACTCTTAAATATGAAGATAAAGCATGTTTTGTATTGGTTGTTTTTTATTTACATTGGTAGGCAAATCGTGTTGCTTTAACAAATAAAACTTGCACATAGGTAACGTCCAACATACTTATTTGATTTAGTCTTGCATTCACCTGGATAATTATTCAGAATAATAGAAAGATTATCCCATTGAAAGCAACCTTAAACACCAGAATAGACAAGGAAATAATCAAATAAAATATGTTGTACATTTGTATGACAAGAATGAAACTTCATGATAAAGAAACTTGGCAAATTAATTTAGAAATGCCTGAAGATGTGCACCTCTGGCATATTTTGTTTACACGTTTATAATGAGACCCTAACCCCTTGGGACACTTAGCTGCTGGTGAGGTTTTCTTCAAAATCCAGAAATTTGATTCTTTTCGTTATCACCATAGAGAATATAGGATTGTAAAATTGAGCGGGGCTTATTAATTATATATACTTTTGTGAGCTTGACAGATTCGACCGCTTAACCACTATTTCAGTTAATACTAAAACCAAGGGAAAAAAAGCGTTTATTTGCGATAGAGTTATGTGCCTGAGGAGATATTGGGGAGTGCACGTCGGATTTATAGTTTCTACTACTAGATTATATTGTGAATCGTTTGCCTTAAATAACATAATGAGATATGTGGATGGCTCCAAAATCACACAACATAGAAAGATAATAGGAAAGTGTACAAGCATTTATGTGGGGGGGAGGGTAGGAAGCCGTCAAGTAAAAATCAAACTCAGAACATGAGACCAGGATTCAAACCCCCTATATCCTCGTTACCAGCAGTTCAATTTATTGCGAGAGTGAAATTAACTGGTGACGTGAAACCATAAAAAGGTAAACCCGAAGTGGAAGGAGCTGAAAGAATCCAACAGAAGCCAATTACTGAGGGTATGTGGTGAGGTGTGCATAGAAATTAGATTTTGTGAGATTTGCGGCGAAAATAAAAACATTTCTGACAAAAGACATGGATTTAAAGATAGCTTAGAAAAACAAGCAAAGAAAATTAAATATTTGGTTACATCCAAGCTCCCTCCGACTCAAATTGGACAAATATTACAAATTTAAACCCCGAATGTTGAGAGAGGACGAGATTTTCGCAACGTTCTTGCGGTGGTAGTTCAAGTAAACGATAAAGGGTTATACAAACCAAGAATCTTGCATGGGCACCAAAGACTGAATGAATCCAAAGTTATAACGAATTAAATCTCATCAGAGGAAGCAACCCACCGTTGTGGATGTGAAAGATGCTTTCAGCTCGGATCTACAGTAGCTGAACAATTTTCTATGTACACTCCGTCGAGATTGAAAGATAGCAACTTCTAATTCAATGAGCCCGCGAGGTATGATACTCCTCCAAACATAACTGTAGGATAGTTTGACTATCTACGCCCAACACCTAAATTAGAGAAGGCCTTAAGTCGTTAAATAATTTCTTGACTGTTGGGAAGGAGTGATGGGGGAGGGGAAAAATGTCTAGGGTAAACACCATCCCCATTTTCCGCTGTCTTATTTTGAACTTTAATTAAGAGTTTTCAGACCTTTATAATGTTTATATTGTATATATCCACCTGGTAAATGTAAATTGTCTAACACAGTGAGACGTAGCCTATGCTTTAATTTTATAAAGTTTGAGAGCCCCATTTCACTAGAACTCTTGAATAAATAACTAAAATTTAAGATTTACTAATTTTTTTGAAGTTAGTCCTCTACATCTCTGACAAATTTTAATTGTTTACCTCATCCAAAAGTTTTTTCTTGTATCAGATGATTATTATTTTAATACCGGATATTTATAGATTAAATACCAAATTGATCTCACTATTTTTTTTAAATTATATTATTTAAACTCTTATAATCAAAGAATTATATAAATGGTAACAACTAGTCCCAGTCTGGTTCACTTCTAAATTAAACCTTCCTCATTTCAAACCCACTAGCGTAGTTAGTAATTGGCGTAAAACACGAATGGGTAGTAAGATCACGCAGAGAACAAAGATTGGGGACGATAATTTAGGAGTTACGTTGAACAACATATCATTTGACAGGGTGAATGTGTTTTAATATTTAGCTACAATTTTAACTAGCAATAATGAAGTTAGATTGTAAAATAAGAAATTAATACAGTCGGGAAATGCATACTATTAATCGGTGAGTATGTTGCTGACATCTCACTTGCCGTCCAAGGAATATAAAACTCAGAATATACAAAACAATAATTTTACCGCTTGTTCTCTATGAGTGTGAAACGTGATCTCTTAACTTTCATGACAAAAATAAATTTAGGTTGTTCGAAAACAAGCTGTTTAGTAAGATATTTGGTGCTAAAAAGGATGAGGAGGCTGGGTAGTGTAGGAGATTACACAATGATGAGTTACATACCCTGTACTCGTACCAAGACATTGAGAGGATAATTAAATCTCGTATATTACGGTCGGCAGGATATGAAGCGCAAATGGGAGGTTCTAGAACCTTGTTCATAAAATTGCCGGTAAACTAAAAGGTAAAAGACAAAATTGGGAAGACCTAGACATGGTTATAGGGGTAAAATTATAATGGAGCCGAAAAAAGATAGCGTGTAATGAGGTGGACTGGATATAACTATCTCATGATAGGGTTATGTGGCGTACTTTAATAAGTACGGCTATGAACTTTCGTGTTCCTAATGCCATAAAGTAAGTAAGCATTAAAACATGGTGCTAAATATGTATGTGAGGGTTTTAGTAAATTAGATAGAATATAAATTTAGTGAGAAAGCTTTTTTTTCTCTTCTTCAAAAATTAAACATTTTCTTATTGGTGTGTTAGTTAGAATATCGTAATGACGCGTTTTGCGACATCTACAAACTGACAGCTCACAGCTGACTCCTGACAGTCAACATTTAGGTATATACCTAAATTTTGACCGTCAGAAGTGACAGATGCTAAATACATGTTTTTAAAGATCATTTGGTCCGGCGTAGGTATACATAATTTGGTCTGGTAACGTTTCAAATATGTCAGTCAGCACCAAAGAAGCCATGGGGCTACTTAGTTTGATTACTTGGTCCAAACTTGAGAAATGGGCATTTATTACATTAACTTATCCTAATTACAAAAGCAATAAGAGATGTAAAAAAGAAATAAACATAGTATTGGTATCCTTACAAATAACCTAATTCATTATTTAAATGTAGCCGTTTACAGGAATATTTATATAATTAGCTTAAGTGAGTTCCTATAAATATAACCAAATTATTTACAGCGCAATAAATATTCTATTTAAAGTATGACTGTGTCTAGCCGCAAATGTTATAATATTACTTCTAGTTTTAAAATTATATAATTATTTTGCTTGTTGTTACTCTGCAAGTAAGTGTCCCAGCACAAAAGTAACAGTATGCTCAATGGTGATATTTTATTTGTTTTATTTTTTACTGGCAATGAGTGAAATATAATTTAAATAAATGTTTTATCCAGGATAACATTTTAAACAAACTATTTAATGCTCTTTTATCTAAAACAAATAAAAGGAGAACATTTTAATTTTAGTGATTAAAATTTAAAATCTTACTTGAGCAACCAGGTAGTTGCACGTTTAGGTTCAACTTTCATTTACAAATGGAAGATCGGAACTCTTCTTTTTCAAAATGAATCGAAAGTTTCTGCTAGTAGCCATTTGATCACAAAACTAAGTGTTAACTTGCCCCTATAACAAATATCCTTTTTCTCACCTACTAAGCTGACGACAAGCTTATTTAATTCCATATATCGTATTAGTTAAATCTGTTCCTGCAGAGTTAGTATGTAGTAAGTAATTCCTATTAATTTTAATATAGCTCCTGTGGACAGTGGGAACATTTTACATAAATTATATAAAAAAAATTAAGGTTATTTAAATGTAAACCTAGTTTGTAGATTTGCATTTTAATGGCGGAAGCATTAATATTATTTAGTTTAAAGCACTGTTAAAAATAATCCCATATGGTTTATAATAATCCCTAAAATCCAAAATAATCTACTCTCCATACAATTGTAATCTTAATTTATTCACACCCATACCAATTTTCCCATGGTATAAGGTGTCAGGCTAATATGGTATAGTTTTATGAGGTTAAATTATTAGCATGGAGCACTAGAGAGGGGTGGGGTTTACACACATTATATGTCAAAATATTTAACCCATCGCATTTCA
This sequence comes from Timema californicum, assembly GCA_902141385.1. Classification (NCBI taxonomy): domain Eukaryota; kingdom Metazoa; phylum Arthropoda; class Insecta; order Phasmatodea; family Timematidae; genus Timema; species Timema californicum. The sequence goes on from CABFOW010000256.1 coordinate 293,720, forward strand.
CATTAATTTGGGTGTATTTCCTATAATTTTTCCTGCAATTCTCTACTAATTATGACAATGCTTTTATAACATTTGTGTGTTATTTTTCAAACGCGTCTTAATACAAGATGTATTGGCCTTAATACACTTCAGGTAACATGCTTGCTCATTATGTTAATGGGAAAGGATGAATATGTATTAAATGTACTCGCATTTACTTATATGGACAGTGAGAATCCATTTAAAGCAAACCACCCTCAGTATGTCTAGGTGAATTTCAAACTTTGACCGTTACGTCAGTGGCAATTCAGTATATACTATAGGGTTTCCCACTTTCTCTATAGGTAAATGCGTGTATATTTTCCATAAGCTCATAAATTAAAATGACAAACAAAATTTGTCTTTTCTCTTAGATGGCCTTACTTTATTTTTGTCGCTACGTCTCATTACTAGTCCAGGCCATACGCATATATGTTTTAATTAATATTATGTGGTGGAGATGAGAAAGTATAATTTTGAGGAAATGTACTCACATTCATTTGGAGGGAGTGTGGAAAGTAATTTTAAGAAAAGAAATCCTCAGGGTACTCAGTCTGGATTTGAACCCAAACATCTCCATCAGTTGAAAACCAGACTGAATGAGCCTGCTACTTAGACCGCGTGCCCACCGGTGTGGACGCTATTTTAAATTATTAGCTCCAGTAACATTTAAATATGTCAGCTACACTACTTTCTTTCTTCCAATGTTCGTTTTTACTCATCTAGAACACGTCGCACCCGCTTGTATGAAGATATTGACTTTCTAACATCTGAGATTCTATAAATCGCCACAGTTTTGTATATTCCCTCCTATTTATCCTTATTAATTTATAATAGCTAAAATTTATTATTCAAAAAATAGTTTACTATAAAAGGTATTTTCCAATGTGGAAAAAAAAAACATTGCATATTATTGGTGCATTTACAGTAAAGAGATGCGAATGAGTGTGGACAATACATACAAAAAAAACTTTACATCCTAAAGTAATATCTATTTAAAAAAAAACACTATCTGTGAGCACGTTTAAAAATTTAAACAAACCTCATTAATGCATTGGAATGAAAACCACATCCAAGAACAAGCCTTTTAAATTCCTTATATATGTTAAGCTCCTCTGAACAAGAAATACATCAACATAAATTTTAGAGACACGAAGAAAATAAACATAAATACATCAAGGCTATATTTTCAAGAGGCCAAAAGGCCGTGCTATCCCTTTCGGGCTATCCACATATGTATATTAATGGTGTAGGGATGATGAATCAGATGTATTTTCCTGCGTCTTAATAACCTACGCGTTCGTGTTATAATAATTAATTTACTTACTTAGGCCTACTTTCTTACTCTATGCTTCTAAGAACTTGGAAGTACATTTACCACACTTACAAAAGTACGCCACCTATCCCTATATCTACAAACTATTTCTATCCAGTCCACCTCATTACACCCCATCTCTTTAAGATCCGTACTAATACTATCTTCCCATCCGTATCTAGGTCTTCCCCTAGGTATCTTCCCATTTGGTTTGCCAATCAATACTTTGAGCATGGTTTTAGCATCTCCCATTCACGTCGTATGCCCTGTCCATCATAATTTACGATTCTTGTTCGTCTTATCAACGTATTGTGATGAGTACAGGGTATCATTAGGTAACCTCCTCCAACCCCCATTCTCCTCATCCTTTTTTTGGACCAAATATAATCCTAATCACCTTGTTTCTCAACATCCTACTAGGGATGAGTAAGATAAGACTTTGGAGGAAATTGACTTTCACTTACGGCAATCAAGAGTGGGAGACAATTTAAGAAAAAACATCTACAGTACAACCGACTGAGATTAGAGCCCCGATCTCTTCGTCATCGGCCATCCAGTCACACTAAAGTGACGCGTTAGACCCCCTATAACGGGTATTTAGAGAGAGTGCATCCAAATTCGCTTGGAGGAGGGAGGACAGAGGAAACTCATTTAGGAAAATACACATTAGTACTACCAGTCGGCTGTTAAACACCGATTGTAAATCAAACCAGACGACACCGAGGTCTGTGAGCGTGTCCACCTGTGCGGGTAGCAAGTAATTGGACCAAATCCTCTCATTGATTATTGTTTAAATCACAATAATTAATAAACAACATTGACAGTGTCATGAACCATCACAAAGAAAGACGCCAAATATTATTACAAACAACTATTCGGAATTATCCGCATCGTTGGGCACATGGAATAAATTACAGTTTTATTTTAAATTCAAATTACTCAAATTCTTTCACATTTTCAGCTCTTCGTTCATGGAATATCCCGACCAAAGCTATAAATAAATTAAAATTGAATGGTTTCAAGTGGAAAGTCACAAATAATCAGTGTGTGGAAGCTCATTCGCGAGATTAAGTGTGAGACATGCGTAAACACACCTTTTTGAGAGAGAGAGAGAGAGAGAGAGAGAGTGT
>CABFOW010000256.1:296228-338189 GCA_902141385.1 Timema californicum
GTGCGCGTTCTCATATTACGTAATCCTTGTGTATTTTAGCTCTAGTTTTTATACATACATTTTTTTTGTATTTTTATATATAATATTTTGTTAAACTTGATTTTAATTGTATTGGTTATGTGTAAGAAAAGCCGGATGCCTTAACTACGCCGTGAAAGTCGATTATTATCTCTTTTCTGGTTTGAAGTTGATGGGGAGGTCGATGTTTAAATTCCGGAAAAATAGTTTTTCAAAAACAAATTATTACCCTCTCTTTAGGTAAATTCAGGTTAGTTTCCTATAACATTCTATATCTCTTATTACTGAGCCATTAGCGCAATTAAGATGCATTTTGCCCGGACAGGTTGTAAGGCGTGGTGGAAAAGACAAAAAAAAAACGAGTTGTTTTAAGGTAAATGCTCTATTTTTAAATTGATACCTACAAATTGAACAATTATTTTCATTTAAATGTGTGTGAACTGGCCTTGTAACAGCTATCCTGGCTGCTGACCTAGAAGTCCCGGGTTCGATATACAGTTGGTATCAGGGGATTGGTCTCGAAAGAGGAATATCTCCCAATGTCGCCAGGGTTTGGTTAATCATGCTTAAGTTAGGTTAAGATCTTCATTGGATTTACTCCGTCATATTCACCACCAAGGGTACATTAGTACTGTCTAGTCTTTCCGCAAAGGGAGCTACAGATTGATGTAACACAAACACGCAATTATTATAGTTACTAGTAGCTATTATTATTATTATTATTATTATTTTAATTTGTACTTACAATTCACGATTATATGTATCATTGTTTAAAATTAACTCACCATATTGAAAAATACAAATGAAAATAAAAAACATCGTTCACTGCTCTACAAATTATTAATGAAACTTATCTCCTGTGTTTTGTTCGAAATAATGAAAACCTGTAGACCCGGTATCCTAGCTTTGTTTCATTTTCAAATGTATCGTAAATAAGAAACAAATGGGTTTTTTTTAACAAAAAACTAGCACCAAACTTTAATAGAGCTTTATTCAAATAACTGTTTAATGAACCCTCACTGTAGTATTTTATTTAGCACCACTTCTTACCACCCGTTGAGATTATACGCTTAAGTACTAATTATGCTGATGGATTAGGAATTGGGAAAGTTGAATTTAGAGGAATTGAACCAGAATTTACGTGGAGGGAGAGTGGAAAGACATTTAGGAAAACCATACTCAGTTCACCCGACTTAGATTCGAACCTCGATCTTCCTGTCCTCGGCAGTCTAGCTCAACAAGACTATCGAGTTAGCTATTTACGCCACCGAGGTGGGCCTTACTGTAGTAAAAACATCTCATAACTAGAACACAGCTTTAAGATTTGTTAAAAAAAATAGTCCAAAATATGTTTTTATATTTATACTTTTCTTATTCTATAATTAATAAAGAATAAAAAGATATAACTTAATTTTTTTATGTTACGAAACAATACAGAACTTATGTTTTTACTCAAAGAAGAGTTCTTAAATTTTCAAATAGTGGCTCTCCAAGTTAGTAAGTAATAACTTGTTTTGTGTTTCCAATAACTTCTAGCTAGAGGGATATAAAATGTTATTTTGATGTTCAGAACAAAGAAAAAATCTTGGGTGCTTATTAAAATAATAGTAACTTTTGAAAAATATCTGTCAATTTTATATTCATTTTATCAGTCCAAATAAATGCTAAACTAAACTAGAGGGGAAGAAAACTTAAACAGTAAAAGTGGTCACAAAGACAATGGTATTAAACTTATCTTGATTAATTTATTTTATGCCCCTAATACATTCCCACTTTTCCACCAAGAAAATATGGTTATACATTCTTTAAAATTCAATATACTTCTTCCCTAACTTATATATGGATATTCATATGTTCCAGTCTGAAAGGAAGACGTGGTGTATAAGAACAAAGACGTGTTATAAATTACTTTATTGGTTTGCACATATAAAAAACTAAAAAAGTGTATTTTATAAACACATGTAATATATCTCTTTACTAACGTTTATACAATTCGATTTACAACACGCCCTGTATCTACTTCTGTCTATACCCATTTCCATTTTCTTGTAGTTGAAACATTCATGCTTTCGTGTGTGAATGTTTAAAAAATGAGTTTAACGTAAAATTGCCAAAGCAAAATTGTAAAATATTTGGCTTTTATCGCAATAAAGAGCATAATTAAGACAGTTAAATTTCAGAACGACTATTTACTTTATTGAATAAAAACGTATATTTTAAACTATAAATATTATATCAAACTTTAATAAACATATTTATATAAGAATCTTGTTTTGTGTTACTAATATTATTTTGCAGCTGTATTTAGTAACTAAATGTCGTAAAACCGTTTCTATTATATTTTCCACCACGTCTTACTATTCATCCTGGCTATATGTATTTTAACCATGCCAAAGTAATAGGGATGATAAATATAGAATTTTATAGTAAATAGACACCCGCATTTACGTGGATGAATATTGAAAAGGTAATTGTTGAGATTCGTCTTCAGTACAACCCCCTGGGATTCAAACCCCAACCTTCTAGTCACCTGCATACCAGAATATATAATCTTGACGTTTAGCCTGCTTCCACACAAATGCGGATTTAAATTGTTTTTAATGTTTAAATGATAATTACACATTTATACAATTTATAAGATGTATATTTGAGTACTTGTCACAAATAATGTCAGTCTGTGGTGTTTCATTATAGTTAATACAATGTTCTAGCATTGTAATTTTTTTTAATATGAACACTTAAACAATTTTAGTAAATAAGAAAAGCGGAAATAATTTAAAAATACAATGCAATAAATTAAAAGTTCCAAAAGTATTAGATACATCTTTTACTAATTTTAGAATACATTCCTCTGGTAAGCTCTACTATTGTTAAAGTAAATGCATTTATTGTTCCACAAATAACTTCAGAAAAGTAATATTATGAGCAAAATTAAAATATGTATTCAATTTTATCACGCATTTGTCAATATGTAACGTTCTGATCTGGAAATTTTACCCTAAGTGATTAATTAGTAAATTAACACATTGATTTTAAGTTATACCGCTACTGGTCAAACAACAACAAAATAATAATAATATTTGTTAACTATTTTTACTTTCTCGCTATATTACAGGTAGCGAAAGTATATTGATCGTAAAAAAAAATTTAACTCGAGATTTTGAAGAATTTCGACGTTTCATGACCCCCCGAATCCGAAAAAGTGTTTTTTGAATTTCCGTCTGTCTGTACCTCTGACTAGAGCCTAAACTAGTTTACCGATCAGGTTAAAACTTGTTATATAGTGTTTTCATAGAGTTGCCCCGAGGGTTTTTTGGAATTGGATAACTAACCTTAAAATTAAGGGTAGTTTTCCTAAGGGCAAAAAGAGAAAAGATCGATTTTCTCAAAATAGCCTCTAACTATTTAATTAGTTAAATTTATTTTAATTGTAGTAAAGAGAAGTAAGAATGTGATTAAATTCCTGACATATCAATGTTTAACCTTGAATAATTAATTGTTTATTAATTCCATCAATTAATATTGTTAATTGACTTGCATATACTTTTTATGTTTTAACAATCTTACCCTTTTTATTAACCCTCCTTCTTTTATGTTTCATTACTTGTATGTTAATTGACTCAGAAGTGTAACAACTAATTAACCAATTGTCATTCTACCAAGTACGTTCCTTATAATTCTCATTCTGACTATTTTGATTACATTTTATTTATGAACATCTATAAATATTCCAAACAAAATGGCTACTCTCTATATTTTGGCAAAATGACTTTAAGGGTTCCGGTCTGATGCGTAAATTCATATAATTTATCATATCTCAGTAACTCTTTGAGATATGAAGTTACTTATCATTGCAAATATGTAGTTATATTGATAATACAATTTTTTTATTTGAAGCATATTTTTATAAAACCAATAACTTTCAAGCTATACGCAATTTTATATATATATATATATATATATATATATATATATATATATATACACACTGAACGACTAAAGGTAAAGTATTGCGACCGTAAAATAAAATCTAACCCGACATGTTGATGGATTTCGACGTCTCATTACTCCACAAACCCTAAAATGTGGTTTTTGCAATGCCGTCTGTATGTGTGTTGGTTTAACCTTAAAATTAAAAGTAGATTAATCGGTTTTAATGATTTTGATTCAAATTCGTATCTAGGCGTTGTTTAAGATTATAAATAAAATTTCTGTCTCCATTTTCCTATGAAAATGAATTCTAGGGTACTTTACAGAAGTGGAAATATCTTTATTTCCACAAATATTTGAGATACTAAATAACTTATCATTGCAAAATTGTATTACTTTTAAAAATAAAAATAAACTGTTATTTGGAATATATTGTAACCCCCTACAACCTATTTATGTACTCCTATCCCTATAAATAACAGACAGGAAGGTTACAAGAGAGTTTTATATTTATTCAACAAAATGACAAAAGGCTCTATGAGAGAGTGAGGAATGCTTAGCTTTAGGCGCTGTATCCATACACAATGGCCGAAGAGTAATAATAAGTTATAACACAATAAAATGCGGGATGCCTCCCCAAGTTCATAAATGGTCAAACAAACACATTTTAAAGATTTACGGTTAAATTGACATTCGCACAAATCTGATATAGTTAACAATAATAATGAAAGATGGTGATGGTAAACCCTAGACTATGGTAATATCGAAAAGATATTAGCTAGTCGCCATCGGCGACTCTCAATTTATCAGAGTATTAGGCAAATTGTTCTAGATAAAAGCCATAAATGGTCGTAATAGAATATACAACCAAAATAGAAACATTCGTTATAGTTAGGAATCTAGCGTTAAACATTTCAACTAGAGTTAAAAGAAATAAGCACGCCGACACGCGGCTCCTGATTTGACCAGCAAAGAATAAATATCCGATGTTTAACAATAACAAATAACTTCCTATTAATAACACGAGGCATAATCTTAAAACATAATATTTGACAAAATTACAATATAATATAGCCCAATACAACACAGGATATAAAATGGTGGTGCTCAAAAACGTAAATCCAACCGTGAAGCGGATAAAAGAGTCTCCCTATCAGATAAATGTTTTGGGTCCAACCGTGCAAAAATATTACGTTTAGCCATAGTCTTTAAGAGAAATTCAGGAGACCCGGTGTAAATAAATAAAGATTCAATTTATAACTTAACATACCAGACGGTAGTTTTGAAGGATTAATGCCAAACTTAATTTAGAAATAAACAAAGTTAAATCTATCTAAGACCGAAGTGCCTCACCAATCGATCGTAGTGCAATGTGTACTGTCACTACTGAATCCAGCCATTATATACACACTCTTGGGGTCATGTGTTCTCAAAGCGCGGGAAGCAACGATGGGTAGAGGGGTAAGGGGGTTAGTACGCTTCTGGAACATGCTCCCACGGTCTAGGCATAATTCAAACGTGCGCCGAACAATAATTCCGTTATCTTCCAATCACAGCTGTTGACCACACCCAACCTGCACATATTGAATGTCTATTATTTTCTTGTGCAAGGCACAATTAGGGGTGAGCAGTGAACTATGATCCCTCAGGTCAGTCTGAAATAAGTCGTGCCGCGATGTTGTTGTTGCGTGGAGCCTTGTCGTGAGGAGTCAACTCGGGCAGAAGGGTTATGCCAAACCATACTCTTCTTTACGTGTTGTAACAAGGTTACAATATTTTTGTAAAACCAATATTTTCTGAGATATTGGCAAATATATTAATACAATTTTGTGAGCTTTAGTTGTAAACATATACTACTTAAGTTTTAACGCAATAACTCTGTAATGCCATGGAGTAATTAAATATAAGTAAGTCTTTCAAAAAAAATTTTAATTTTCCTTTAACCTCTGAGCAGAAATGTTTGTACAATTATTATCTATCTCTATTTTGGACTCATTAGTCAATATTTACATTTTTTAATGGTCAACATTTATAAATGAGGTATTTAATAGCAATGCAATGACAAGAAGATGTGCAACACATAATAAAATTTCGAAAATGTTAACCGGAAGTTGAAATTTTAATACGAAGTTTAGGGAAATCCACTCTTACTGCACCTGAATGGGAATCGAACCCTAAACTTCCCATTATTTGCAGTCCAATTTATCTAGAAAATGACGGCTTATACAATTACACCATTTAATCGGATCCTAAGCTTTTTTTTACTATTGATATTAGATTATATATAATGATTTGAACTGGATTGCAGAGGATGGGGAGATCGAGGTTTGAATCTCGCTTGGGTGAACTGGAGGTGGCTTTTCTTAAATGATTTTCCACTCTACCTCTACACAAATGCGGGGTTCACTTTTGTATTCAATATTCCCTATTCCTAACCCATTAGTGTAATTGGTATTTAAGCGTATAACCCGAAAGATTAGTAAGAAGCAATTCTAAGTTTGTAAGAATATAATTATGTTGGAGGTGGGTGGCGCTAATGCTCTAAATTCTTGACCATTCGATCTTATCTTGCCGCTGCTCTCCTGGCTTATGGAGGAATTCATTTCTGAGGTGGAGAAGACACCATTAAGGTGAATTCCATTAACTTAAGATGGTAGGATGATAACGTGAGAATGATGATGGTGGAAAGCAGAGGAAACCTGCAGTTTAACTTGGGTTCCGAGCCACTTTAGAGGCCTGGCACTCCACACATTCACAAAGCGTGAAAGCATACACTTTACCAGAGGGAAAGGAAGGGTTTGGTAATCAGATAAATCTGTGCCGAGACCGGTATTTGAACTTCGGGCTCCTAATACAGAAGTCTGACTCCTTACCTCTAGACCACCAGGTCTCCTACGCTGTTGGAAGTAAAAATGTATATTTTTATAATCAATCGTGGTTGGAAGTTTAGTGAAACCTTGGTTGTTCTCAAGTCCTAACTCAAATAAAATCGATCAAGAGTGATTTTATTGTTTATTTTCTGTAAATAAATGTACTAGATACTGTCGCTAATCCACCTATCCCGTGGGCCTACTTTTCAAGATGGCTAAGTGGGATGAGTAGGCAATGGAAAATAATTGTGGGGTTCGTTTTGATCTTATTTATTGAAATATCTTAGTTATACAAAGAGAGTATAAATTTGATGTAGGTTTTTATTACAAGTTGAAGAAATTTAGAAAAGGTCCTCGTTCTGTCTGTGTCCCTACTCAGCAGTTCTGAGTAGTGATAGGCAGAATCGGATATATAGAATCGATTCATTCGATTATTCTGAATAATAGATTCATTCGATTCTTTCGAAAGCATGCGAATTAAAAAAGCATTCGAAAGAAAACAGTAGCTGACTTGACGCTAGCTGGCCGATTCATTCGCTTACCACTCCTTTGCCAGAAGTGCCGAGGAAAATCGTCCTTATGATTATGAATGTGTCCAGGCGATCTCTATACATGTCTTCATTTCTATTAGGTTCATTTTCAATAAATAGTCCTCATTGCTACATAATAATCGACCTTACGATTTCGAACGATTCCAAGGCTAATTTAATACAAATTTTAAGTGGTGGTACAGCTTACAATCGAATATCAACCAAAAATAATTCGAATGAAAATAACAAAATGATTCGATTATTTTGCTACATTACTACGTAGATTGTTCTTTTTCGTTTCCTTTAAATTTGACCTTCCTAATTAACTAAACGCAAATAGTACGAAAGGATTTAGAGTAATTTTCTTAACGTTGACTTTGATTTTAAATAGATAAGTATATACTTTTTATGTATTTAATAAAACATTGCCCGGCCGAAATATTCAGATCGTATTATAATTTTATTCATTGGAATAATTGTACATTCTTATAACACAAAATATCATTATCCAGCAAACTTACGTCGTCGTTTATCGAGTAGTAATTGTGTGTTTGATTTCAAGTTAAGCTTTCAGGAGGCATATAATTGATTCAGATATTCAAATCAAAAGTATTTGATCACTTACCCGATATATAAATAGGATTGTAAGCTTATATATTTTTTTATGTTTATGAAATATTAAAGGGCCAATTATTTCGACTCTTTTAAACACAAAGGGAAACGTGTGTTCTTTATTTTATTATTAATCGTGCGCAAAAGTATTTATATTAATTGCGAGGTGCTTATGTGACTAATGCGTTCGCTCTGTAGTATTTTGTTGTTTCTGTACTTTGGTCTTTGACAAGGAACTAAATACAGTAATAGAAAAGTGATAAGCTGCAAACGCAAAGGAATGCTTGTTTGGAGATCGACAGCAGGGCGAAGAGAATAGTAGCACAAAGCAAAACGAGCAACTAGTGACTATTTTAAGTTAGAAGTAGCTAACATCGGATTATTACCGACTCTTTACTACTTCTAAAAATCATTCGAATGAATATTTCGATTTAGTCGATTATTTTTCAAAAAATAGAATGATTATTCGATTCATGAAATCATTCTATTATGCCCATCACAAGTTCTGAGCCCTGACCTAAATTAGGTGTTATAACTATAACTAGCGTCAAACACGTGGCCACCCGGACGCACGAAGCTGGCCGAGCAATCCTGATATGAGACAAAGGATGGGAGTCCTCACATTGGAGGCAACTCAGTCGTTCGACTTCGCGTGTATTGTTCCAACCTGTGACCAGATCCCAACAAGTTGGGATTTTTCGTTAAAGTCGTACGACCTGACTAGTCATTTTGCCTGTCTTTTAGTTTTAAAAATTTCCAAAATGGAGACAAAAGAATTATTAAATCTTGTTTTCGGGAGGAATTAATTGCCTTTGGGATCAAAAAAGACGACCACTACCATTCTAGAGACGATCAGCGAGATGCGTGGTATGTTTTTCTGACCCACTCATTCCTCCTTCGATGCCTTCTTCATATCCAGATCAACAAATTATTTTCAAGTTGTTACAACTGAAAGTTCATTTTTACTTTTCACTCTATTTAGAAAAAAACTCAAAATAATTCACCACTCAACGTCAACTTGGGGGTGTGAGGACAGATCGCATCTGAGAAAGTCGGTTTCAATGTGCGGAATCCAGTCATAAGACCAAGTCACGTATAGTCGGGTGTTCATCATATTTGTGCTGTAGCGGGCTAACCAACTCAGCCCTGTACTGCCCAAATTTGCAGCACATAATCATTGATCAAGAATATATATTGTACCCTTTTATATATATATATATATATATATATATATAGGTCTATTGATGTATACATCTCTATGTGTTACATACCACGTCTCGGATACATCATGGAACAAGAATGGTGCCATCAGAAAGGCTAGCCACCCTCGCCATTCTGCTAACACTGCACTTGACTGGTCGGAGCAACAATAACAACTGACTGCAGCGTGCGGCCTGTGCGTCGTTTGGAGCGTATGTATGTTTGAGCTGACGTGACCGTTACAATGTAGAGGGATGTCTCCCCTATTCTTTCCTTCCCATATTCTTTGCGTTCAGCCACTATAAAGCTCCACGGCTCGCTGGATACCGACACAAATATTCATCACCAGTCTAATAGTCATCACTCTTCGACGTTCTTTCTTCAAGTCGACAGTACACAGCCAGAGGTCGAGATGATGCTGCCGAGGGACTGACCGAACTGACGTCACTTTGATCATTCAAATCCGTGGGGAGTAGGCACCTCTATGGCCGGATTCTAGTTTTGGGGCTTTTATAACTTGTCGAGAGGAGTAGCTACTTTAATCTTAATTTTTCTATTTTATTTAGATTAGCCTTGTTATGACTTAGTTTACAAGTCGTGGATTCATTTAGTCTTTCCCGTGTTTTCTGCTGGGTCCTTAAGATCAGCAGTTTAAATAGGGATGGTTCTCACACCTTAGCCCGCTTGCCCATGTTGTAGTCAGCGAGGCAGTTAAACGGTAAAGGGGCTGTTCAGGTTGTTCCATGCTAGATAGTTATACCTAGTTAGGTTTGAGTATGCTCTACTGAGCCAGTTTAGGTGCTCAGCTTGTGGGTTATTTCTGCCCATCTTGCATGGCTCGTGTTTTGTACATTATATAACTTGTGTTGTTCACCAGTTTCGGTACTCAACTTGTGGGTCATCTCTGCCTGTCTGCCATGGCTCCCATTTCTCTCACTTAGATGTGTTATTGCCCTTGTGGAGTTTGGTGCCTCCAAATTTGTTGTTTACATACTTAAGTCATGCGTTTAATGTTCCTGGCTTAGACCAATTGGTTGTGCGCAAGCTCATGACAAAACAAGGCCTAGAACGCTGAATTGGAACTTACCCTGTATAATAAAATTAATGTATATTTTTGGCCGGTCCGTATATAACTGGAGCCGACAGCCAACAGTCTATTACCTTGATAACATAACCGTTAATGTTATAGTCAGCCTCCCTGGCACCAATTGTCCGATTCTCCTAACATGGTTGGTTCAGAGTAGAGTACTTTCGTTCCTGCATTTGTGTAATAGCTTGCTAGTCATTAAATTTTACTTGTTATTGTTTAGTATGATCATTAGTATTATTGTTGTTATTTAGTGCTAGCCTGGCAATACATTTTAATAGGAGGACTGGAGTATATAAAGTTAAGCCAGAGCTTAACCTTTAATTCAAATTCGTTGGTGCTTCACGCCAATCTCTCTCTCAGAGAGTATTTGTTACTCAACAATTTGTGTAACTGATTACCTTGGTCAAGTCTTTGTACTTTCTCCTTGCCTTTGTCACATTAAACTAATTTGTTAATATGCATTTATATCTTTGCCTTCAAGTGTCTCCTATCATGTCTATTTACCATGTTTAAATAATGGCCGCCTCTGGTGTTAACTAGAGAGACAGTTCAGTACGTTGTCAGTTCTAATGTGTGAGTAGCCTAAATCAGACTTTTAAGATGGTTTGGGGCTTCCTCGTCAGTACTGAACAGGGATTCAAGCTGTAGGATATTCTCCTCACAAGTTACTGTAAGTTAGTATCTGAGTATGTAAATCACTTAGAAGTAGCCTCTTAACAATGATTACACTGTATGTGCTAACTGGCAAAACAATCTCTGTTTTAAAAACATGATCTTGAGTACGTGCACAACTGCTGATTTAGAATAATTGACAGTACAATTTATTAGGCTTACGGCATTCTTGAATGCAATCTATTACCAAAGGTGCAAACTATAACAATATTAATACTTGTTACTCATAAACACAATATTGAATTATGTTTACAAACATGTTCAAAAATATATGAACGTAAACAAATTCAAATAATAAATAATAATAAGCATTAATAATAGCTTCGGCTATTTGATTCTTAATAATGTGTTAGCTAATATAGTGAACATGTAACAAAACTTTTAATTGTTCCACAGAGGGGACTGTAAGAAGAATCTTGAAATGCAACGCGTGTAAAGAGGCCTCAGTAATTGTGTGCGTGTTAAATAAAACGTTAAGTATAGAAGTATACAAACTGCATTGCTATTGGGGAAAAGGTAACTTTCTTTAGTAAGGGAAAACTTAGTTAGTGTATGGAAAATGTAACAGAACTTTTGATTGCTCCACAGAGGGAACTGTAAGAAGAATCTTGAAATGTAACTCGTAAAGTGAGGCCTCAGTAATTGTGTGCGTGATAAATAAAACATGCAACATATAAATATACAAACTGCGTTGTTATTGGGGAAAAGGGAACTTTCTTTGGTAAGGGAAAACTACTGCAGACAAAGGAGGAAGAACACAAGGAGATGTATGTTCTGTCCACCCCACCCACCTCCCTTTCTCAACCAAACCACATACGACCCTAGAGGATTGTTGGGATGAAAGGAGACGTCCAAGCGTCTTGAAAGGAGACGTCCAAGCGTCTTGAAAGGATTTTTGGTATCAGTCTTATTTCATGTAGGCTGCGCAAGGAGAAAGAAATGTGGGAAGAAAGGTTTTGTCCTTGGTAGAGGAGGGTTGGAGCAGGTAAGAATAAAAGGTGCATGAACCCACAAGAACAAAGTAAAACAATCCAAAGTGGTAATCTCCACTCCCCATCGTACAACATATTTGTTGATTGCAGTGAAGAAATGTCACCAAATTATCTCCGGAGGTCGCATAGTCATTCTCTTAATAGACTGGAAACTGATTTTGTGGCTGCGTGGTCTAACGCGCTACTCTCGCAGTAGACTAGGCTGCCGATGGCGGAAAGATCGAGGTCCTAATCTCAGTGGAATGTACTGAGAGTGGTTTTCCCAATATAGTCTGCTACTCTCCCTCCACGCAAAAGCAGGTACACACCCTATAAATGTAAACATCCTGATCTATAAAACCAGTAGAGAAGTTAGTACATAAGCGTAAAACCCAACCGGGTTAATAATACGCCATGTAAAAAGATATAATACTAGACTGCTAATGATGGGAGGACCAGGGTTAAAATCTCTGTCTGGTCTACTAAGACATGTGCACACAACCTTAACGGTTAGTAAGACGTGATGATAAAAATTGTGAGGCATTCAGACATGTTTGCTATGATTCTCAAACCAAATAATTAAAAAAGTTTGCCTTTTCTTGACATAAATCAACAACTATGTATAATTTTAGATAACTTTGGTTTAAGATTACATTTATAAAAATAATAGTATTTAAATAGTTAAATGTATTAAACACTGTGAGGATTTTCAATAATCTCTTAGTGATTTTTTTAATAATTGGTTGAGTGCAATGGCTGCCTTGGAAACACACTCGCCTTAATTTCTAGTTCCCACTTGGATATTAACTATTTAAGGTTGATCCCTAGTAGTGTACATCTTTGGAAAAAACTATTTGAAATGCAACATTACATTTAATTTTGCATTGGTTTGGTTACGTACCTGTTTCGCAGTCAGTTTCCAGTCTATTCAACTTATGTATAGTTTATTATTATTATTATTATTATTATTATTATTATTATTATTATTATCATTATTATTAGCACCACGTCTTACTACCCGTTCGGGTTATACGCACTTACGCTAATGTGTAGTGGTAAGGTGATTGTGAGATGAAATGGAGGACCTACAGTTTAACGTGGAATCCGAACCACGGTGGAGACCTGTCATTCCTCACATTCACAAGATGTCTTGTCAGAGGTGAAGGAAGGGTTTGGTAATCAGATAAATCTATGCTGGGACCGAGGATTGAACCCTTCTGAAGTAGGATTTGTTGAACTAGAATCTACCATTAACCAGGAAGCAACTTCTGTTCTTGTACCCCCGAACCAGACTAACATTCATACATCATCTATGCTCTCACGACCTGCTCAATCACCACTTCCATCAACATCCGCTGTGTTATCTGCTGAATCTCCCATTCATCTGCCACGAGTGTCTGTAATACCTGCACCTCCTATTCGAATTCCACCTCAGTGGGGCTCAACTGAGCTTCCCTCACCTCCAGACTCATTTGAACAGCCAACTGGGCCAACTCAAGAAATAACAAATATGACTAACCCATCACCATATCAATTATTCAAAGTGTTGATTGATAACGGCATTATAGATCTTATAGTATTTCAGACAAACTTATACGCTCAGCAATCAGGAAAACGGTATGTACCCACCACAAATAAGGAAATAGAGACATTTCTTGGTATTAATATTCTGATGGGAATAAAACAGTTACCAAGCTACAGAGATTACTGGTCGTCTGAAATTGATCTCCATGATCCATATATTTCTAAATTAATGTCACTAAATCGCTTCAGCTGGCTACTTGGTAATCTGCATCTTAATGACAACAATCTTCTACCATCAAAAGACAGTCCTAATTATGATAAATTATATAAGATAAGAACTTTTCTAGATTTAATTTTTTTAAATTTTGTTGGCTCTTTCAAACCAAATCCAGATGTTGCCATCGATGAATCAATGATTAAGTTCAAAGGCAGATCTTCTCTAAGGCAATTTTTACCCAAAAAACCAATCAAACGTGGTTATAAAGTATGGGTGATGGCTGACAAGTCAGGTTATCTCCTTAAATTTGAGATATATACTGGAAAAGTGGGACAAATTGTTCAAAGAAATTTAGGAGAAAACATTGTAAAAAGATTAACGGAAGAACTCAAAGGATACCACCATAGAGTATACTTTGATAACTATTTCACCACATATTATCTCATGGAAGAACTAAAAATTTTCAATATAAAAGCCTGTGGAACTATAAATAGAAATAGAAATAATCTTCCAATTTTTAAAGATGACAAAATTATGTCACGTGGTGATTACGAGTGGTTCTCAAGTGGAACTGTAATTGCTATCAAGTGGAAGGACAATAACGCTGTTCATTTGTTGTCAAATTTCCATGACCCCAAAGAAGTGGAACAAGTTTCAAGACGAGGCCGTGATGGCTCTAAAACAACTTTCCCTTGCCCAGCAGCAGTTGTTGATTATAACAAAAACATGAATTTTGTTGATAAATTTGATCAAATTAAATCGACATACGAAATTGATCGTAAGAGACGCAAATGGTGGCACATAATTTTTTTTATTTCATTGATGCTGCTGTTGTGAATTCTTTTGTGCTGCACAAATGCTTGCCAGTCTATCGTTTATCAATGAAAAATTTCAGACGTCAGATTAGTCTTCGGCTTGTGGCTGACACACATGTTCAAGTACGCACCCCTCCTTCAAAATCATCTACAGCAAGACAAATTGTTAAACGATTTAAGCCAAAAATTCGTATTCAAGTTAGACAATCTGGATCTAGCCACCAGCCGAAAAGGTCGAGGAGGAGATGTGCTTTGTGCAGCACAAAGAAGAAGCCACAGCAGACATTTTGGGTTTGTACTGTCTGCGATGTCCCACTTTGCTTGGGGAAGTCGAAAATGTGTTTTCAAAAATTTCATTCATAGTTTTTCATAGCTTATATCTCATATATTTTTTCTAGTACTGTACATTTTGTAGTTTCTAAAATTAATCTCATGTTCATTTTATACAATATTATAATTTTACAAATTTTTATTTATATTAAAGTTAATCAATAAACTGTGTTTTCTACTTTTTTCTAGTCAATTATTTACAAACAATACATTATTTTTATATTAAACTTAATTTGCGCATTTCCATGTTTGCTACATAGTGGTGCAAAAGATGCATCACCTGATTACAGGAAGAAGAAGAAGAAAATAATACAATTTTTACTCAATTTATAATCATTAGAGTTCCTTATAAAGAAAAAAGTATATTTTAACTTGTTTGGATTTTTTTTTCTTTTCTGTGCAACATGGGGTCACAGAAATCTTATTTTTATGTGCTGCAAAGAGTTAACTATGTACAACCTCTATTTTGATAATTTCTCAATAAAAATTTAAAATAATTTCATTTATTTAATTGAGTCTTGTTCACCTATTGGTTCCTACTTTTAAATTCAAATTGCTTTTGATCTGTTTATAAGTGACTCTTAAGAAAATAGTTTATGGAATCTTAAGTGTATAATTTAAATCTAGTTTATTGAGAATAATTTTATTTGCACACTCGATACGGTAGCGTAACGCGTCTTAGATTGTTCATCTGTAAGGTTGTTTGACTAGAGAAACTTGTAATCAATGAAACGTGGACCTTTCCTCCGTAAGGTTATGAAATTACTGAGAATCTTTAGGTTAATGAGACGCGGACCGTTTCTCTATAAATTATGAAACGACTTTGAATATTAGAGAACAGTTTGACACAGATCGTTCCTACGGTAAGGAGTCTTCTTTTTGAGTAGGCCTATATAGTTAGAAAATAATCCTTCTAGAAGCTTCTCTCTGTATTTAGGTTGCACCATATTATATATGTTCCAGAAGAGAGGGAGAGAGAAATAGAGTGTTTTCAAAGTGGTTATATTTCACATGTTTTTGCAATATGGGTGTGGGGACGTTTTAAACAATGGAAAATATAAGCTGACGTCATAGAGTCGTCGTAAAAAATAACAAAAATAAAAATAATAATTGACCATCCAAGTGTATGAGGAAATTTCCTAACTCATCTGAATACATTTGGTTTTTTGTTCTGAAGCTATTTATTAATTTGAAATATATTAGGGCTGTTAAATTTTTATTTAAATTATGGTGAACTAAAAACCTATTTCATTACAGTGTGTAGTGTTAGGTTTCACATAATTTATTCCCATAGCCGGGACAATTTTAGTGTTTTACCCTAAGAGAAGAATCAGTGGTGGTGGAACCTAATTCGTGTAGGGGGAAGGGGGTACTTAGAAAAATAGTTCTGCAATCCTACCCGAAGGGAGTTCAAGGATCCTTTCCGGGAAAATTTTGCAAGACAAATTTATCCATATTGAAGCTATTTGGAGGGGACTTTCTTTTGAAAATTTTAAAGATTTAGATAGGTCCTAGAAACTCTTCGGAATAGCATTTATCAATTTAAAAAAAATAGTTTATTCTTGAATATATTTACATTAGTTTTACTAGGATTTTATTTTTAAATAGTCGCTCTAGAGGTTATTTGGAATATTCTTTTCTGGAATATTTTTTATATAATTATATGCCTACTATAAGGCATTTTGTATATTCTTATCTAGGCAAATATTTGAAATTGGAATGCTTTTAGAAGTTCTTTGTAGTGCTCCTTTAAAGGTAAATTTTTGAAGATTATTTAAAGGTTTTAGTGGAGAGAGTCAACAAACTTAATTGCCCTTACCTCTCAATGGATTCGAAACTGTCAAGTGATACTAGCCAAAATTCTAACTTCAATCTCTCTCTCTCTCAGCAACAATCCAACCTGTTGTGAGACTGACTCCTTAGACCCTGCAAAAACTCACACGGGTCAAATGTGATATACGTGTAAACGTTCATTTCAAAAAACTCCCGGTGGGAAGTGGGAGATTCCTTATGTATTCTCCTTGTGACAGGCTGACTTGCTGTGCGTCAGTCACTTGGACCGCTATTAAGGCGTTATAACTATCTTAAAACGAGTATTCCTTGTATGAGCTAACTCCCCGGGCGTTGAATAGAGATATATTTCCATGTCATTAAGAGAATCCGACAATTTTTAAACATTTTTAAACCTGTGACCTGAGATCACAGGAATTATAAATAAATTAGAGAAAGAAGTTTTGAAAATTTCACAGCATTTTTCAAATAGTCAAAGTGTCAATTTTTTCACCCTCCGTATCTTATAATAATTCTCAGGGCTATACGTATTTCAATTAATCTAACGAGGAATGTAAAACTTAGAATAAAAGTATCCACAGTTTCTATTCTCCGTGCACCAAGCAGAGCTTCGAACCCTTATCTCACCCATCAGGAAAAGATACTAAATTAACGTTACGTTATTCCACTTAGCCGATGACGCATGGGTCAAATGTGACCTGTGGAACTATTTCAGCCTTAGTTTGTCACATATTGTGTAAAGGAAAAAAGCAATTATACTGAAAACAATGGAATCGAACATTGTTAGATATACAGTCAACTCTGATTTTAGTAATCTCGGTTGTAGTGAACCTAATTCATTGTTCCCAACCCGCATACATTTCAATGTGTGTTAAAAAAAATCGTTTATAATGAATTCTCAACTTTGGTTTTAGTAAACAGAAAAATTGAAACTTTCAATAAGAAATGTAATTCTAACATCATAATTCTTTAAAAACATAAATTATTGGTTGTTTAAATTTGAAGACACCGATTTTCTACTCGAGTTCTTGTTTAGGTAGCACAAAGCTTGACAGAAAGTACAGAATGTGTAGAGGGAGGGTTGAGCTTAAAACAGTCGTTGTACTCATTGAATTGGCTTAAGTTTTAATACCAATGTCTGCGGCAAGTAAAAGAAGGCAGTCTTGTGAGTTGTATTAATACAACAGGAGTTACATGACATTGAATAATAGTCTGTGGGCATTTAGTAATTGTTTTCACTAATCTTTCTCTTCGAGAGGGTATAAACTATACAACTCAAAAAATTATACTTTTCTGCTCAGTTTAGTCTTTTTAATGCATGGATAATGTGGGATCAAGTGTTGAAAAAGAACAGACTCTAGAGAAGGATCTAGAAAATAATATTAACTAGAACAGTAGACCTATACAATAAACAGCCGCATACAACAGATTTTTTTTAAAGATTAATTAATAGATTTCAATAAAGATCGATTGTATTTAAACTCTTCTTTCTTTTGTCACTAGCCCAATAACTTAAGAATTTTTTAAGTCTGTTTTAGTGAACTTCGTACATATTAAATAAAATATCTGGCTCCGTAGCAGTTCATTATTACCAGAGCCAACTGTATATCAATTTTACAGAAAAGTTTAGTTAAAGAAAATCATAAAATATTTTTATAAAATAATGTAGTAATGAAAAACTTAGGTCTCCCTAAAATCTTCTATTCGTTATCTAGAATTAGTCAGTAGAAGATCAAAGCACTTACAAGGCATAGCTTCTGCCTCATACTTTATAGTTAATTATCGGATTTCCACTCAATTAGCTTTATTATATGATAGCAAAAAGCTATGTATTTTATAAATCCCTGAAAAGTCAAAATCTTTCTTTTACATAAAGAATTCTACATTATATTCGAAAAGATTGATCCTTGTAAAGTTTTAAAACGTAATATAAAATTATATTTATTTGAGTTCTATTAATTATTTTATTTGGTTAATCTTATATACTTCGTATATAAAACAAAGATCAATAATTTTCAAAAGCAAAGACTCAATTTATATACAATTTACTTCAAACGACGAATGTGTTGACTTTAGAAAGGTCAGTTCCCTTTATCATAAAAAATAAATGGTACGCAACTCCGTACGGAATGTCTCGCTCTATTGTTTAAAAATGGATATATTTACTCAAAACTCGTAATATATGTGAAACGAAATAATATACACTAGCAAACCCAAGCATATAATAAGCACTATACCCATGTAAAACTTTTTTTTGTCCCAGTTTTAAATTTTATAATTTTATTTTTAAAGAAATAATGTCCTCATTTGTATGTTTGGACCGATAAAAAAGATCCATATTGGGTCCACCAGGATCAACACTTCATATTAAAATTTCGACTTCCTATTAACATTTTCGACATTTTATTAGGTATTGCACATCTTCATGCCATCGCATTGCTATTAAATTCCTCATTTATACATTTTGAACAATAAATATTGACTATTGAGCCCAACATGGAGATAGATTATTGCTGTACAAACATTACTCTTCGGAGGTTTAAGGGGAAATAACAAACTTTTTGAGACTTATTTATATTTAATTACTCAATGGCATTGGAGAATTATTGCGTTAAAACTTTAGTAGCTCTTTACAACTAAATCTCACAAAATTTGTATTATTGTATTTTCCAATATCTCAGAAACGGTTGGTTTTATACAAATATATTTCATATAAAAGATTTTTATTTTTAATAGTACTACGATTTTTCAATGATAAGTTATTTTAGTATCTCAAATAGTTGCGGAGACACGGAAATGTACGCTTCTGTAAAGTACATAAAAACTCATTTTCATGAGGAAATGAAAATAGCCAATTTATTTATAATCTTAATCAACGACTAGATACGAATTTTAATCAAAATCGTTAGAGCCGACTTTGAGAAAATAAATTTGTTCTCTTTTCGCCATTTATTAAACTACTCTTAATTTTAAGTTTAACAGACACACAGACAGACGGTATTGCAAAGACCACTTTTTAGGGTTCGGGGGCTAAACATTTCAGGTGAGATTTTTTTAAGGTCGCAATACTTTACCTTTTGTGTTCAAAAAGTTAAAAATATAAATATTTACTTATATCTTGAACGTTATTGGTTTTATAAATATATGCTTCGAATACATTATTTATATTATAAATAGATAAACATATTTGCAATGATAATTAATATCTCAAATATTTTCGGAGATATGATAGTGATAATTTACGCATCAGACAGGAGCCCTTTAAGTCATTTTTCCAAAGTATTGAGAGTATCTATTTTGTTAAGAATATGTATTAATGTTTAGAAATGAAATTTAATCAAAATCGTTAGAGCCGATTTTTAGGAAATCGACTTTTTCTCTTTTTGCATTTCAATAAACTAACCTTAATTTTATAGTTAGATATCCAATTTTAAAAACCTTTCAGGGCAACCCTATTAAAACCCTAGACACCAAGTCTTAGCTGGATCGGTAAAATAGTTTAGGCTCTAGTTGGAGGTACAGACAGATAAATGGAAATTCAAAAAACACTGTTTTGGATTCAGGGGGTCTTGAAACGTCGAGATCCATAAACATCTTTGGTTCAATTTTGTTTTACCTGTAAGATAGCAAAGTAAAAAGTGCTTGATGTTTCTATAAAAGTAACTTGAGATATAGATTTGTAAAAAACTAACAAAACGTCTAGACCTAGGCTTGGCTTTACTAAAATGTTTCGGCTTGAAACAATAAAGAAAGTTGAATTAAGCATTGTTTACGTCTGGATGAAACTCTTATTCTTTAATATTGATTACTATATATTCCATGATTTTGCCTTTTGAGAGCAGAAAAACTTCAACTCTACAGCTTAATTTATTATCAATGAAGCATTATTTAATTTTTATTAATATAAAATTTAAATAAACAATTATTTTTTTGCACCGCGTATCACCACACGTTCATGCTAACCAAATATTTACACTAGTTAAATAAGGATGTGGAATGTAGAATAGAGTGAATTCAAATAATTTACTTAGAGGAAGTGTGGGAAGCCATTTAGAAAAACCCATCTTGAATACACCAGACCGGATTTGAACCTCAACCTCCTGATATCAGAAAATTAGTCTATTGCTAAAGTGACACTTTATACCGTGGGAGCATCAATGTGAATTTTAATATAATTATCATAAGCAATATGTATACTAAGATCTATACCTGGATATAAATGAACTAATAATATGTCTATTGACGATGTCATCGATTCGACAATGTCCACTTTTCTAACTCGAAAATATTGTAAATTATTGAATATTTGATGTTAATAGTTTATATATACAATATCATAAATCTCTTCAAATTATGCATTATACTCTCTGTGATTTAAAAATGCCGTAAAACTTAAAAAATATCTGAATATGTAACTATACTAAAAACAATCAAAACATATTCAACATAAAAACTAAACCTAGATTTAAAATATGACATGGCAGAAACATTTTAGCCCTAGGTCAGAACATGTTTAATTTTGCACTGACAAACTTATTATTCTTAGAACCCAAGTTCACACACATAGCGTTCTTATTGTTAGTGAATTTGAGGGGAAGTAAAAAAAAAAGGTGTAACCAATTAATTTCTCAAATTCAAAGTTAAAATATTTTTAAATTAATTGATAATTTTTAAGTAAATATCAATCAAGAAGCGTGTGTTTTTATATATTTTTTCAGCAGGATGTTTTAGTGCCTATTCGCTTCTTACGCATGGTTACTAATTGAGCTAATGTGTTAGAGATGAGGGAAGTTGAATTTTTAAAAACTGTTGCTGCTTTTCCAGAGTAAAAAACCTTTTAGGAAAAAAACAACCTAAAGTGTTCATGACCGGAATTCTAACCTTGATCTTTCCGTCATGGACATCTTATAATGTTTCGGTAATGACGCCTTAGATCAGGGGCCCTCAATTATTTTTGATGGAGGTCCGTTTTAAAAACTAGACATAAATCCGTGGTCTGGCAAAACTTTAACAGTGACTCAAGTTCAAACCCTATAGGACTATATTAATTGAAAAACGTGATTTTCTTTCCTTTTGGTCATTTTATTTATTACTGTAATCCTTCCATGTCTACTACCCGCCCACCACCGAAATAAAATCATTTATTATCTTTATCACTATCTCGTCAAGGTCCTTAATATGTCCCTATGCCATGGATGCGGACCGCGGTCCGCCATTTGGCAACCACTGCCTTAGATTATTTGACCAACGAAGTAGGGTCTTATATTACCTAGCCTAGATAAATGTATTTTAATTTAATCTGTATACAGTTTTAAAGTCCTAAGCTCAAAATTTATGTTGTTAAATGTATATTAATAAACGTGCGCCACATGCAAAGAGCTAATCAAGATCTTGTTATCTACCCTTTTTATCTAATTTATCTTGTTATTATAAAATTAGTGTCGTCATTAAAATTAGTGGGAAAATAATTAGAGGCTACCCAACCTAAGGCGTATAATAACAATATTTATTGCATCCTTTATCAAAAACACTTGTTAATTAACGAGAACTTTACTTCACCGGGAAAATAATTATGTAATATCCACTAGAAATTTCATCCAAAGTTTAACAAACAAATATTTTACTAATACATCACCGTGATATTTAGCGTTCCTTCCCGTATCCATGAATGTCCAATTTTCATAGGAAGGGCCTCTTAGAAAAATATATAACCATATTTTTAGCTGCGGATAAAATTGTTGACATTTTACTATAATATTAGTGTTATTTTATAGGAATTACTAATATATTTATCAAAAGTGATAACTGAAAATAGCACCACCAGACGTATTTATAAAAATAGATCTAGTAATTTTTCTTATATTTTATATTAGGCCCTTTCTATTAAAATCTAACTCTAGCATTAGTACTAAAAATATATAGATAGTTTATAATAATATATTTTGACGGAAGATTATTTTCTGCTTTCCATTTTCTTTTGTATTACATTAGTTCGGGCTATCTGTTAGATATGGGTAGGGTAGCATTTAGATTAAATATACCCACATTTTCATGGAAATAGAGTGACAAACCATTTAAGAAAAACCACCATCAATACACTAGATTATAATTTTTATTTATTTATTTGAGTTATTTAACTTGCACTTTCTGAACGGATTGATTATATCAGCCTACTAAAATTAATAGAACGAGAGCAAAAGAGCCTACCAATTTTTCCTGGAAATATATTTCCCATAACTTCCAGGGGTTCTTTTACATGTCACAATCAACGCGCGATCGATGACTTTACTTCCCCTCCGAAGGAAATTGTACTACGGATTTTAATCACCCAAGACTAAAATCCGAACCCTGCCTAACCTGCCCATCAACAGCAATACAGAATGTTGTGAGGATGACTATCTCTAATGTTGGCACACCCTTCGTTGGCTGCATGGTCCATGGCTGGGGTTGACAGCCTTTTTGATATCGTGGGCCGTATGTTGTTTTTAAGTATGGGTTGGGTAAAAACATCGAACAAAAAATTTCAACTTTCTATTTATCATATAGTAGTTAGTTATTAGTCTATTTTTTAATCGACCTATACTCTTTATTTGCGAAGTCTTTTTCATGCCAGATAAAATAATTTGTGATAGTTCTCACCTGCGAGCCGTTGGTTGATGACCGCTCGTTTGGAGTGTCACCCTTGCAACAGACTGTATTGCCGATGACGAGGAAAATGGAGTTATAATCAGTTGCAATAAACTTAAATTTACACTAATTTGATTGTTTTTAACATTCAACCCGGGCAAAACCAGTTTCAATTATTCTAAGCTATACCTACCTTACTCCTACAAAATTAAATTAGTTAATATATAAACCTATGCATACAAACCGAATGGGTAGTAAGATGTGATGGGAACTACAACAGCTTTTGGTCAAACATATTTTGTACCCAGCTAATAATGCCTATAATCTACGAAATACGTTCTGATGCCTCTCGTCCGACATCTTAGATGAGTCGGTAACGTGTCTGGCGGTTGAGTCCAGAGTTCCGGGTTCAATTCCTGGCTGGCTGACTGATCTTCCGGGCTATCTTCATATTTATACTTATAGTATAATACTTATTATAAAGGGTTTATTTGCTCTGGATACTTTAAAAATGCTGAAAAAATCACCAAGCAGTTTCCAGGGGGAGGAGGGAAAGTCAAACCTGGTGTAAACCTATTGGATTAGAACCCCATCTTCTTGAGAGATTTTGTTTTATTTTATGCAATTAACTTGCACTTTCTTGACTGATTAATTATATCCTCACATGACTCATAAACTAACGTAAATCTAGAACAGACATAATAACTAACCCTGGTCGTTAATTTATCACTGTGAGAGGGGAAACCCACATTTTACATTAGTGTAAAATCTAAATGCGTTTCCGTTGGAACTAGTGACAAAATATAAATAGTATATAATGAATTAATCATAATTTAATGAAAGATAAAAAGATTATTTAACTATTTAAATAGAATTACTGCGCGAAAAATAAAACGTAAACACCTTGCTCTAATTATAATTTATTACTATTTCTTGAAGTTATTTCACCCAGGATGTTAATTAATATAAATTATTACTCTTTCAAGCAATTAAAGATATATCACGGGTATAGATGCAACTTCTGAATATATTAGTTTTTCCCCTGCCAAATTAACACAGAAAATTTTCCTAGCAATTAGCAAGTTCTGTGCTTTAATTTATATTTGTCCCACGAGCAGTTTATTTAAGTTCGTTTCTGCTTTTCTGTCACATTTCTAGTTTCGTGCACGAGCCATTTTGTCTCTTTGTATAGCTCGCTTATTGGTTTAAGGCTAGAAGTTTGTAACCAATGAAATATACATAATGCAAGAGAATTTCATAGTTTAAAGTGATATAAAAACTTGTGAAAGATACGATGGAAATTATACTTTATGATATATTTTTAGTCAGCTCAAAATTCTTGAATCTGTTATCTTCTTCTTGTTCACTTTACACTCGTAGATGAGGCTTGTCAATCAGCAAGCAACTAACTCATTCTAAAACCATATAAATATCGAACTCATCACTTCTGCCTCTCAGCTAGGTTAAAGGATCGTTACGCCGTCTGTACGTTGATTTGCATTCTTATTTATGTTTTAAGTTCAGGTCACCAATCTCTTTATATCTTTTTATACTGTTCAAATATACACTCTACATTATATAACTTTATTTTATGGGATAATATAACTTACACTGAAGAAATTATTCTACGTTGTGTATGTAAATAGATTAATTATGCAATCACTGTGGTCACCGTTTCTAGATATGCCTTCTAAATAATTAAAAAGTTAATGAATGGTCTGCAATTTTAAAGTTATATTGACTATAGTATATAAACCCGTCCTGTGGTATTTACAATTTGTATTAGAATAGTGAGTGAATGAGCTACTTTCCTCCTTAAAAACGTACACTTTTTCATTAAATTTAAAATATATTATTAAACCAACACTCCCTTTTTTTTAGTGTTAAGTAATTATCAACCAAATAATTAATAAATACCATCTAACCCTGTACACGACTCTGCTTGACCACACCTTGAACCCTCCTCACGTATAATTTCAATATCGTTTAACGATTCATATTAGTATACATCGTGTTTATCTATTTAACTGGGTAGCTGAGGTTTGAATTCAGACATGGACGAACAAATTACTATTGGTAAAATTGGGACCTGCTCTCTCACGATAATGAAATATTCGTAGAAGTAATAAATATTTACTTTTTGAATAATATTTTAATTTTTAAATCATGTTCTCATATAATAACTATGTTGTAAAGTGTGTATTAAATACTTTATATCATTTTCACTAGATAAAATAATTTTTTTGGTGTATTATGAAAATGTATACTAATCTTGACGTTAACATCTTAAAGTTCTTTATTTAAAACTAGATCTTATACTACTACACTATACTATACTATATAGTAAACCATGATTTCAAAATTTATTTTTTGAAGAAAAGAAAATATATCCATCCATAACCCTAAAGATAAACAGAGAGTATACCTCTTTTAATTATGGTGTGATAAAAGCGTGAGCGTGTAGCAAAAAATATATGGTCGCTTATTTGCTTACCGTCCTTTAAAAGACAGATCCTTTTGATCTTATAGTCTGTCAAAACTCTTACTCAACGTGTAACATGGTTAAGGCCCGAGTCAAGTGGTCTTTCAAATGCACATTAAAGAATATGATACTAAATAGATTCACCGTTAAAAATAAAATGAAAAAATTATATCTGTAGGGTAAAAAACTAATATGAAGCAGTATCAGCACAGAGATACAGAAGCTTAGGGAAACACCTGAATGTATATAGGACGGTACGGTAAGCGACAAATCCACGCTTTTGAGGATCGATAAAAGGGAGGAAGGAATACACAGTAACATCAGCCCTGTGGGGCACCGTCAAATTACCTCTATAACTTAACACATACCCTACCAAATATCGTTATATTGGTTTTATACTAAAGGGAACTAGCACAATGTCATTGGAAGACATGATTGAGTTCGTTACCCCAAGATGATAAATTCACCAAGGGGGGCTATCTGAGAGTATATACACACACACACACACACACACACACACACATATATTTATGTATGTATATATATATATATATGTATATCTATATGTATATATATATATAAGTGTGTGTGTATGTGTGTCCAGAGGGAAGATACAAAATAGTATATAGAAGTACCTCATAATAGATTCTCAGATTTATAGCCTAGTCATTCAGAAGAGATTTCAAATCCTTTTGTTTCAGAACGGCTACCATCATTCCTGCAATAAACTAATATTGGGGTGGAAATCAGATGCACTATACAGGAGAGATCATATATCGTTTGTCAGAGTTGAATTCAAAGGTCCAACTTTGTCTTCTAGGTCATACTAAGACGCTCTAGCGTTGCGGACATATATGTTTATTGAGCCAAATCCAAACACATGATACTAAATGGGGCAAGCCTTGTGTATTAGGTTCATTGGGTCAGAGTATAGCAGTCTGGCATGGCCTACTTTATGCGTGGTCTCCAGCGGGGTTATTATAATATGTGGCATGGACTACTATATGCGTGGTCTCCCAGCGAAATTATTATAATATGTGGCATGGACTACTATATGCGTGGTCTCCCCTCAGGATTATTAGATATGGCATGGGCTACTACATACGTGGCTTACCACCGGGATTACTATATGTGCCATGGCCTATTATATTCTTGGTCTACCAGCTGGATTATTATGTGGCATGGGCTATTATATGCATTGTCTACCATCGGGATTATTTTATGGTGTATTGCATTTTTATGTGATACACCCTTTTCATTTGGGTCATAGCTTGGCATCTTATACGCGTAGTCAACGTTCTTATCTGGGTCTCAGTCCTTCATGTTATATGTGTGATCAATCCAGCCATGGTCTTGCATAATATATGTGTGGTCACTCATTTCATATGAGCTATTTGCTGAAATGTTATATGTGAGATCAACCATTTTATCTGAGTCAATGGCTAGCATACTATATGTGTGATCAACCCTGTCATGGTCTGGCATACTTTTATGTGCGGTCAACATTTTTATCTGAGTCATAGTCTGCCATACTATATGTATGGTCAACTTTTTAATCTGAGTCATAGTCTGGTATACCATATGTGTAAGGGCAACCCTTTTATCTGAGTCATAGTATGGCATAGGAGAGTGTGAGCCACACTGCAACTGACATTTTTATTAAGTTCTACAATAATTCAAATACTTTAATTTTGTAGTAAAATATAGCTTAATTTCTAGTTTCTACAAATCATCAAAGAGTAAGTAAACACAGTTTTTTCTTATATTTTAAAGAAAAATATTTCCACAAAATTCACTTCAAATGAATCAAAACATTTTAAAATTTTTTGTATGAGACATGGTTTGTAGAATTATCATTTTGATACTTTTTCTCATTCATGGTGTCCAAATCGGGCATACTTGTGGAAAAAATAAGTTTTGAGGAGTTTTCGAAGGAATCTGCCTTCAAAGTTAACCATATCGTTTTTTTAGTAACCAATCAAATTAGTAACGTCACAGTTTTCCCCCTTGAATTCAACAAAAAGGTAATACCCAACTTTTGCATTGCTTTCAAGTTGTTTGAATGCTGCAAGGCCTGTATAAAAGTATTCTGTACAATTGGACGAGTCATATTCAGAAATAGTTTTTATATCTGAGGAAAAAAAATCTATGAATATTGAATATATGCCAATTTGGTATTTTTATGAATGGTTATTAATTGCCTTCAAATTCGTTTATACTAATAACTGAACACGCTCTAACACTTCAGGAGTATCCATTTCTGTGGTTAATTTTCTATTACGTTGGTTTACTTTTGTTTTTTATTTTGTGCCTTAAGGCTGCCTCCAAACTCTTGTGAGTTTGAAAAGGTATATGTTAATTTTGCTCTCAAATAAGATAAACGGTAAGACAAATCCACCACTTATTTAGAAGGGTGTCTAGAAGTGTCTTTATTGTGATCTTCTTCAGATCTGTGGTCATTTATTGATTCAACTTTATCATTGATGGCACATGACAAAAATAAATATTGTGGTACAAACTTTATTCTTAAACTAGTCTAATACTTAAAGTAGACAATTGGTTTGACAATTGAATAGGGAATATTCCTTGAAATAAATAAATCCCATTTAAGTTTTGTCAATTTAGTTCACAGTGAGACAGTCTCATTGAGCGTCATAGATGACCGTCTCACTGTCGCCCACTAGTTAGTTCGGATCAAATAATCTCCATAAAGGTTGCCTTTAAATGATGATGAATAGTAATTATCCATAGATTAAGGTAATTTGACGATCAGAATTTTATACCACACTTTAAACAAGAGTGTATTATTATAAATTAATTGTTGTTATTCAATGGTTTCAAATCATTACAGTTCACCAGTTACAAAGAGTAGAACTTGCTATTTTATACTTTTCGCATATCATTGGTAAAGTAAAGTAATTAATGTATGGGATTGAAATGTAGTAAAATTAGACATTCATATCATTAGCTGGATACAATGAAGTATTTATTATTTTAATAATATAAATATACATTAATTTCTACAGTATTTATAAATGTTAATAAATTAATAAAATTAATATAATAAATATTAATATGAAATATTTATAATATTTATATTAAACATATTTTATTGTTGACACCTCATATGAATGAATATTTATACTAAATTTCATTCCCATACATCCATAATTTTGCCTTAACAATGATATGCAAAAAGCATAACATAGCAAGTTTTACCCCTTTTAGCTCGTGAACTGTACCTATTTTAAATAGTTGAATCACTATTAATCACATACTTGTTAAAACTGTGCAATAAATAAATACAGTCAAATGATCTTAAAGCCCGCTAACAAGCAAATTTCATTCCATTAACGCCTTGCGCAGTAAAAGCTACCCAGTGCATGAAAAATAATTGATTTACTTACCTAAAAACACCTTTTTTATACAATCAAATTATATCACACGGCAGGAACAAACACAGCTATATAACTAAAGGATTCTAACGTCACTAAATGAACAGGATCACCAGTGCAAATAAAGTAGTAAAAAATCTCTTTGTCTCATATTGGCACATATCTCACTGGGGCCCATTCTCCCATACGAAATGTGCGGTCAACCCCCTTATCTGGGTCATCCTGAGATAATACATTTGTACCCACCCGGTTATCTGGCCTTAAATATGGCACATTAAATGTCTGGATAACATTGCCATCACCATTAATTTATTTTTAATCTTAATTCTTCAAAAATTTTAAACATTGTAGGTTAAAGTTAAATAATCGGTTACAGTATAGAAGTATTCTACAGATCTCTCATATTCAAGCACTAAATCAATAATTCATCACTATGACAAATGCTGTACCACTTTATATTTAGCTCCATGTCTTACCACCCGTTTGGTTTATACGCTTGTGTGCTAACGCCAAAGCACTTAAGAATTCGGAAGGCTATATTTAGAGAAAGTGTACCAGCATTTGCGTGAAGGGAAAGTGGACATTTTGGTACACCTGACCAAGATTAAAAGCTCTATCTCCCCGTCATAGACAGTTTAGTCTACTATAATAGTGGCACGCTAGTCTCTGTGGCCACCGAAGCGGATTGTGCCACAATTAGTTGGAAAATTAATTAGAATATTGGTGGGAGATAAAAAGTTTTATTTTACTATGATTAAATTGATTATCAGTCACTTTTGAAATATTTTGCATTTTGGTTTATTTTCAGCTATATTTCTAGATCTATGCCATATTGGTAGTCGTAGCTCTTCTTCAAGTAATTGATAAAATAGATGTATTGAAATGGATCATGAATATGGTATATTTGTCAATATTTATATATGTATATATATATATATATATATATATATATATATATATGTGTGTGTGTGTGTGTGTGTGTGTGGCACCAATATTCCGTACCCATATAATACAGAATAGAACCGAACGTGAATGATATGTTTGTTAGATTGCTGGCTTTTGTTGACTTGTGGTAGGGTATTTAACTCTAAAACAGAAACGTCAAACTTTAAGCGAGTTCATTAACTGATATCAAAATTATAAAAAAAAGTTTTTTATATAAAGTATGTCGATGTATTTATGTGTGTAGTAATATTTTTGAACACAAATAAGGTAAATTTGGTCTAAATTCTACCTTATTCATTAATACTCTATTATATTAATTGCATGTGAATAACCCTAGTAATAATGTTATCTCTCTCCGTACTACAATTCTTAAAAATGTGTCCGCATTCTCATGGTGGAAGAGTAGGAAACCTAAAAAGAAAAAACTCTGTACACCCAGCTGGAAACTGAAGCCAGCAATCCTTGTCATCGACAAATCAAAGCAGATGAGACTAATGCATTAGTCTACGTACACACAGGAGAAGGAAACGATTTTTTTTCAAACATTACTTATTTTTCCCTTTGAAAGCATTGTTGATGTATGTGTATGCCCTGTCCTGTCATTCAGTAGCTGAGGTGTCCTATTTCTCCCTTCACTCTACTTGACACTGAGGGATCTAGTGCCTGATAACACGTACATAAATCTATCACGCTGTGAATCCAATTAATACCTGGGTACCCGAGGGCAGGCACGTACTCTTCATCCACCAATTAATTAGAGTTTCATAACACTTTTTTTAAAAGAAGATAGTACTATTATTATAATAATTTGAAAATAAATTAACGACATTACCTGCGTAGAGATTTCGAAGATATTTCCAAATTGGTTACATTTTAAGGAGAATCATGCATAGGATTTTTTAAGAAACTGTTTTCTCTACAAAAATGATTTTAATTGTGTTTGATTTCAGAGAATATATATTTTTTACAACACACTTATTTTATTTTTTATTTCCTTTAAAATTTGTCAAAACTGATGAAATAAAGTATATATTCAAATCCTAGCCAAACGTACTGAGGGTGTTATTTACTAAAGGGCTTATTACTCTTCCTCAACGTAAATGATGTTACATTTAAGCTAAAATTCTCCTCCCCATACCATTAATGTGCAAAAAGACTGGCCGAGTAGTATCACGAGGTGTAAGAATAATATATATTTAAAATAATGGCGTGTTAAGCCATCTAATATCCATCTGTTCGAGCTAGTCGCATAATTACACAAATGAGAAAGGAATTAGAAAGGTAGAATATGGAGTAAATGTATTCACATTTGAACAAATACGGGTACTGCTCATCTAATCTGTTTTAATATCCATATAATCATATAGTACAACTAGAAGAAGAGATACTTTATTTTTATTGTACGGTTGTTTAGTGTAAAAATGGATATGTTGTTCATTGGCTTTCATTATATTATTATATATTTGCACAGTTTAACAACATGGCCGGGTAATCTACATTTAACTAAGTTGGTGGGATAGGAATGAGGAATAGGTATTTAGAGGGAATATTTCCGGATTATTGTAGAGGGAGAGTGGAACACAGTTAAATAAAATAAATCAGTACACACGGCCGGGATCCACACCCGTCACCGGTAAACGATAATAGACATGTTTGACGTTTATTACACGTATTCACCTGACTTTTAGACGCTCTATTACATTCATAATTGTTTTCAGTTGGTGTGGAATGTGTGTATACATTAGTTTTTTAAATACCGTACTTACTTATCTTTTTTAGCACCTCGTATTACTAACTGTTTGGTTCATACGCTTGTGATACTAACTACGCTTATGATTTTAGCGATGAAGAAGGATATATTTATAGGGAGTGTGCCAACATTTGCATGTTGGGATAGTGGAAAACCATTTAGGAAAATTAACCAGTACACCCGACCGAGATTTGAGCATCGATCTCACCGTTATATGCAGTCTAGTCTACTGCGAGAGTAGCACCTTAGACCATACATACGACCACTGAAGTGGGTCTGCGTATTTATTAATATTAATATGTATATATTATAATAAAAGGGCTTATTAATTTCTATATATATATATTATGTTATATATAATTTATTTTTAAGCACAGTCCTGAAGCCTACATAGGTGTCCAATGGTTTTCCCTAAAAGGTTTCCCACTTTTCCTCCATGCAAATACGTTTACATTTCCTCTAGATAGCCGAACAAGTCTTAAAATTTGGAATGTTTAAGTATTAATTGTACAATCGGGGATAGGGCTATAAAGGGCTTGCAATTTCCAAAATTAATACAAACCATTTATTTTCAGTGTAGAAGAAAGTTTAAATTCGAAATGAAGGTAAAATAACCAAAAGAAACTCGAAATGTTAGTTAAAAATCCTGGATATAAGAGAAAATGGAGGGAGTATATATACAAATCTCTTTTAGGCGTGGTAAAAATTTAAATTTTGCAAGTAGGTCGAAGAACACCATCAGATAACCAAATAAAAATAGAACCAATAGGATAAATTAATGTGGGTATGAGGGGATTTGGGGTGGGGGGATCAAAATCTACGTCCCTCTGTGGTAGACAGCTAAAATCTAGCAAGTGGGCTTAGGAAATTATCAAAATTAACAAAGAGGCCTGAGCATTTTAATTTTCAAAATTTAACTCTGGAAGAAGTGGAAAAAACCTGTGAGGGAATATAGAAGATTAAATATGCCACGAAAATAGAAGGAACCCTCTAATTAATAACAAAATTAATTTTAAATATTTTATCTTTATGAAAGGGGCTGGTGAGATGAAAGGGTTTAAAATATCCAAAGATTGAAGAATAAACTATTTATTTGTGTGGTGGAAGATTGAAATGGGGTGGTTGGTATAAGGACCCCACTTCCCAAACTGCAGTGAGTAACAATCCTTTTTTGTTATCACCACGTATTACTTACCCATTCGAGTTATACGCCTAGAACATTCTTAAATGTAAAAAATGAATGACCAGAAAATTAGATGGAGCTCCCTAAGGAATTTCCGAAAATTAAAGTACATTCTTTATTACTTTAACAATATAATTTCAACTAACCTTAATTATCGGTAGAGCAAGCTCTGATACTAATTTCAGCCAACTGGTCTGTTCAAATTTCGGCAGCATGCACTTGGAGTGATGTCACTAGGATAAGATTTTCTATCTTTTCTTCAGGTAAATGCTAACGCGTTTCCTCTTAAATTAACTCATAGCTCCTGACATATTAGGTGCAATTGTTATAATAAAACAAATTTAAGATATAAACACTTATTAGCAAAGAAACGTCAACATTGAAATAATTTTATATCAAAGTGCTGATATCACCTGTTTACTCTTTATATCATTATATTGTATTAAATTAATATAAATTTCATTATTGTTTAATAGATTAAATATTTCTTATATTAATTCATTATTATGTTATATAATTATCACACTTTTTTGTCTACCACGCTTTAATTTATTTTTGTAAGGGTGGTACATTTTGTTCTTTTGTGTTTTTCCGCAAGATTTACTTTAGTCCGCCAAGTGTTTCTCTAGATGGTGGACGTGCGTCACAACCACGGCTCATACCAGTCTGTTAAAGTCCATTAAAATAAACAATAATAATAATATATAAACTCTAAATATTTTCATCTCAAGACAACTAAGTAAAATTAGTGTTAAAATAATTACTTTAGAAAAGAAAAACAATCATGTTGAATATCAGAATGTGAATTGTCACCAAGAAATACCGCCATTTAATAGCTTGTTTCCGGCGAAACGTATAATCTCTTATTAATGTGCAGCTTTAATAATAACTAGATTTAACTAATTTGTGAACTGTGAACTAAACATTCAATACTAATTTTAATATTATGTGCACGATAAAATGCAATGTACCACTCAATTTATGTTTTAATATGTTTTGTTTTTGTTGTTGAAAATAGTACCACTCCGCCGAACATCCATTTGGAATTGTTTTGGAATGTTCCTTAGCTTCTTTTGTAATTACTCTCCCCTCTCTCAAAATAATACCACTAGGCACGCACTAAGCTCAGGGCTGACGTCAAAAACACTCTCTTCTAAACAGAACAATAAATTCCAAAATAGCGTATAGACAGTTTCAAATGACATTTGCTCTCTTTTTTACTTTATATTTTGTTTGTTCCCAAGTAAATACTTACAAATAAATAGATGCACAAGCAGATTTATTATTAATAATATTATTGGTAGATTCAAGAATTATTAATATAATTCAAGATGAAGTAATCAAGCTTTGTGCAACAAGCAGAACTAATTAAGTTAAGACTTACTAAAATACAGGATTAACGAAAAATTATTTCTAGATGTGATACGTTAAACCCAATTCAAGTGCAAAAAAAGTAAAATTCTTGGCAAGGAATCAAGTGATAAAAAAAGGCTGAATTTTATGCAGCCTTGGCTAAATTAAACATGTCACAACCCAGACTCAAGAATATGATCAAAAAAAGTGACGAATTTCAGAATATAATTCCCGATTTAAATGTCAACATCCTATGTATTTTGAGCATGCTATAGTCTCTCCTTTAATCGTTTCCACAAGTGATCCATTAAATGAATCGGCAAGATCCAACCACTCTGTTGAGTCCTGAGTCCAATATTAGACTACCCAAAATTAATTTAAAACCATTATCTGATGAACCCACACAATGGTTAACATACTCAAGTCTCTATGAGGTCACCATTCACAATAACAAGTCTCTGAAATAAGTCAAGAAATTGAAGTATCTCTTAACTTCACTAAAATCTGAACCACTAAACATACTAAATTCACTTCCTTTCACTGTAGAAACTACACAGTTGCTTGAAATTTGCTCAAGAAGAGGTACCACAACATCAGATATTTAACTGTCCACCCAATATTGAACAAGTGACTATAAAAATATTATCTTCTTCTTATTAACTTATAATGAGCACTCACAAACATTTTCGGCACTTAATAAAAAAGTTTCCGAGCAAAATATAATTTCCTCAAACATCTTGATGCGTAAAATTCCTCAAGAGCTCAGAAAGAAATTCGAAGGGAATCGCGCTGATACGCAAGTTCTACTAACTGTCAGTGAACTAATACTGTTTTGAAACTGAGTGTACACACCTATAGGCGGCCAATCTATCGCATAAACTCCCACTAAAACCAAAGGTAATGCCAACACACTCATTTTCACGCCCATTAGATCCCAATCCCACTGCGATGATTCTTTTGTCAGAAAATACCATTTCAAATAATCAATGTTGGTTTTGCAAACAGCCAGAGCATAATATCTATAAGTATACGGATTTACAATCCATAGCTCCCCAAAAAAGTTTTGCATTTATTAAATCAAATGCCTTCTGTGTTAGTTGCCTAGGACTTTCACAGCGTATCGCAAATTATAAGTTAAAACATGTGTGTCAACAATGCAATAAACTTCATCACGCACTGTTGCATCTTTCTTCTCAAACACAAGAAGCTACACAAACAACTGTCTTAACAAGAGTTAACAATTGCAGAGATCTCACACTGAGCCGCTGAGAAGACATCGTCCCGCTGTTCACATGGACAACCTTACTTATCCGAAGTTGGCCGATTCTTTTCAAACTAAGTCATTTATTGGTCTGTCTTCAAAAACTCATCAGATTGTACTTCTAGCCACAGTTCTAGTTTGCATAGCTACACCCTCTGGTTAAAGACAAATTGTGCTTGCGATATTGGACTCGGCGAGTCAATCCACGCTGACCGATGAACATTGTGCACAGATGCTTGACGGAAAACACTACTGCCTCAAACCCAGTATCGTTCAGGGGATATCATCAGCTAAAGTTAAACTTATGGGTGTTTACTCATTTAAATATATCCACATGTGTGGTGTACCATTGACACACGCTCATTCAGTTATGATAATTGATCAAATAACTTCAAATATGCTGCAAATTCGCATCTCACCTGAAGAAACGAAAAAATTAAAATATTTTGTGCTTGCTGGCCTTATATTTAATGAGAGTAGTTTTGTTCAAATGTTAATTGATGCTGATATCTTCGCTCAAACACTCACTGGTGATCTCTATCCACTTGGAAAAGACATACCTATAGCGCTAAGAACTATATTCGGCTTCGTAGTTATGGGAAGCGCTCTCTATTAGTTACGATAACATCCAACCAGCTTCTTCTAATCTTATTACGTTATTATCAACAACTGACATTGACCTGCACAACTCACTTCAACAGTTCTGGAAATTAGAGGAACCACCTCTTTCGCGAGATGAGGAAATATGTGAAAATAACTTCCGCAAGACGCACACTAGAGACAGCACTGGTCAATGTATGCTTCGACTGCCATTCAAAGAACCTAGGCCATATCTTGGTGATTCAACATCTCAAGCAAAACTGCGTTTTAATGCCCTTGAAAATAAATTAAATTCTCAAACAACTCTCAAGGAATTCTATATTGAATTCATGGATGATATTCATACATCTGGACTCATGAAATTAGTTACCAACACACTCCCAAAAATTCCCAATATATCTTTCTACCGCACCATGGTGTGCATAAAAGAAACAGGTTATACCACTAAGTTGCGTGTGATATTTGTTGCAAGTGTCAAAGGCACCTCTGGCCTTTCATTAAATGATGTATTACACTCAGGACCGAGAATTCAAAATTATATTTGCGACATTATTTTAAACTTCAGACGACATAAAATTGTTTTTAGTGCAGACATTATCCAAATGTACAGACAGATTAAAGTACATCCTGACGACCAAAATTTTCAATTAATACTTTGGCGCGAAAATCCTAATTTGCCTCTCAAAGTGTATGTTAATATCAATATTTAAATTTTATATTCGTTATAAGGTGGCTTTTATATCTGGGAAGAGTGTTGCCTTGTAAATACGTACGTGCTTCGGCTGAGTAAATTTGGTAACGCGTTTAATTAGTTAAGAGATTTCTCATATAGTTTATTACCTTAGGGAAACGTATGCGTTCGATAATAGGGAGTTGCTGGATACTATCAACGACCTAATTGGGTTGGCTGGGTCTATCATAGGACTCTCTTTACTTATTGTTATTTGGTATGATTGTAGCCTCTCATTTTGGGAATGGCTTGTCCGAGCGAGACCGTAGCGGCCCGCTGTGTTGTATTGAATTATTTTCCTTTAGACGGGCTTCTTATGTCACGCCCTTGCAGGTATTAGACCTGATTTAATCTAGATGATTATTATAAATTTTGATCATGAGCACAGTGTTAGCCAACCACTACTAATACTGTGATCCCCCAATTGGGGATTACTATTTATGAACTGGTGGAATACGGTTAACTCCCCCGTATAGTGGGCATGATGTTCACACAGTTTATCTTTGGCCTTAGATGGGCATACAAATATATTTTATTGATGTTTGCCAGCATCAGGGTGTCTTGAGGAATCTTTGGTTTATTTGCTTTACCCCATAATCATATTTTAGTGATTGATCAACGTGTAAGCTGTTGATCACATGTCTGATGTATTATTTAGACGAAAAATATCATATGAACAACCTGTATTGATCTGCTAATGTATTGTTTAACGTTTCACTTAATAAATTGTTACTTTCATTGTTATTCCTGCTATGTAAATGTTCATACCCCGTTAAGTTTTACTAAGTAGAGTGCAAGTTGTTAGGAAAAGGTGGGTCTGAAATGTACAAAAGGTCCAGTATCTCACAACAGGTACTAAGCGCTGTAACTCAAGAGCATCGTGATACCCCACATTACTTTTGTACTCCTTAACAACCTCTCTATAGCATCCTTGGTCTCAAATGGAAGCCTGAGAGTGATATATTTTCGTATAAGATTGATATAGTTCAAGACGTACCGACTAAACGTTTAGTACTCTTTGCTGTAGCTCACATTTACGACCCGTGTGGTTTGTTGACACCAGTAGTATTCTGGGCCAAATCATTGATGCAACCTCAATGGACACTAGGATTATATTGCGATAAACCTCTACCCGTGGATATTTCTACAAGATGGGTAAGATTTCTGGAAGAACGTCCACTGTAAATGTCCAATTATATGGATTCTAAGATGCATCTGAGCAAGGATAAGCAGCGGCCATCTATCTCAGATGTGTGTCTCAAAACTCTGAAGGCAAAGTAGATTTTCTTATTGTGAAATCTTGTGTCGCACCTCTGAAACGAACTTTATTACCCTGTCTTGAATTATGCGGAGCCCATTTATTGTCAAAATTAATGGAATATTGTAACAACATCTTAGCATCTCACTACCACATAAATCCAGTTAACGCTTGGATAGACTCAACCATCGTACTTGCATGGATACACACTCTACCATACCATATCATGTATACGTTGCTAATCGGGTTTCTCAAATACAAAGGATGACACCTCCAGAAGTATGGGTTCATGTCCCTACCTGTCAAAATCCAAGTGACGTGGTATGCCGTGGTGTATCACCTCCCCTGCTCTGCAACCACACTTTATGGTGGACAGGTACACCTTGGTTAGTAGCATCCAGCACACAGTGGGCTCCAATTTATGGTGTATCTTTAAAAGAGCACATTCTCCTATAAACAAAACCCCAACCATTAAACACCACTCATCTTGACACACAAAGAAGACTGGTTATTACCATTTCAATTTTTATCGTGGTTCATCTTACAGAGAATTGTTGCTTATTTGCTGCGTTTCATCCGTAACCTAAAGAATGGAGACCTTGTAGTCATACGTGATTCATGCTCTTCCCACCCCCCTACCCCGTGCTTGCCTACTTGGGCGAATAGATTCGACGTTTTCTGGTTCTGATGGCTTTGTGCAAGTGGTTATTCTCTGTACGTCAAAAGAATCACTTACCCTTCCTTCTGTAAAGGTTTTTGTTTTACCTAGTAATAAGGACCTCATATGTTCTATGTTTCTTCCTTACTTTTGAACTTGAATGGTTCAACAAGGTTAGGATGTTTAGTCTTTATTTCTTTATATTTTATTATTTTAATATAAATTTCATTGCTGTTTACTTGATTAAATATGTATTATATTAATTCATTATTATTGTATATAATTATCATACTTTTTTGTCTACCACCTTATTGCATTAATTTATTTTTTGTATGGGTGGTACATTTTTATCTTTTGTGTTTTCACGCGCGTTTTTTCTTTAGTCCGCAAAGTGTTTCTCTAAATGGTGGACGTGCGTCACCACCACGGCTCATAACTTTCATCACTACAATTCAGTATCACTTATTTTAATAACCCATCTTTCTCTGACATAACTATGTGTGTGTGAAGTGAATAAAAAATAAAGATGTGTGGTCCTTCAAGCTCATCATCACAACCTCAGGTAGGCCCTCTTGGGTCAATGTCATCGGATTTTCAGCAGGAGGTAGGATTCCACCATTTCTACTTACGCAGACATTTAAACTACTATCCCTAAATCAAATTAAAATCACCACCTATAGTTGACTAAAATAACAGTTCGAAAGTTGTAAATAACTATTGCATCACTAGTAGTCACGTTAATATTGTATCGTGTGTAAATTTATATAGGTTAGACCATAGATATTTTATTAGCATAGCTGAAAAAAGGTTTACTTTATTTTACCCAAAAGTAGCATTTTTAAGTTTTCTTGCTGTAAATAATTTTATTAGTGTATTTATTTTATTTTTAAAACTACATAATGCAATTGAAATTTTTAGCTTTTATTTAATTTGCGATTTACTTAAATACATATTTCATGTACTCTATTTAGTGTTTTGGCATCTTTGATATGACATGCTGGACAGTAAATAAAATTATGTTAAAAGCATTTAGGTTAATTAGCTGATAATTTAATTTTTTAACCTTTAAGCCTTTACTGACCTCAATAGTAGCATCTTGTTTTGAGGGCGAAAAAATTAAAGTTTGAGCCCTTCGATAATATATAATAATATTACTTAGAGAAGTTTTTTCAAATTAATTATTTTGTCATCGTAAAACTTTACTAACTATTTGGTTATTTTATTTTAATATGTTAATGTATGGTTTAGGACTAATAATAATAATAATATATATATATATATATATATGCACCGCGTTTTAATATCCGTTCTTGTTGTACGCTAGTGTAACCATTACTCCCACAGTTTTGGATTTAAATAAATTTATCATATCAACTGTTGTATAATTTCCTTCAACACCACAGTAATTAATGTAATATTTGAAATGAGTCTTGTTTAATTAAAGCAATATTTTATTAAACCCAGTCAAGTTTAATTTTGTTCTATATCTTGGTGACAATATTGATGTAATGAGTATACGAGACATCATTCTGTCTGCATGTTGATAAACCATTGGTTTGTGTGGTTTAATCAATTTCCAAACCATTTGTAACTTATCAACAATCACAAAATAACATTTTGTTGAAAAAACACAATCTACTCGCCATTCAGTGCCATCTAACTGAGAAATTGGAAACGTACCTGAAATACATGGCGAGTTCTTGTGTTTGTGAATATTTTGTATCCACAAATATGCTATGTATTTATAGTACCTTTCGTTTCCCTGAAATATTGTAAATGTACCAAAATATGTTTATACTTAGGAGAAATTGATAAGAGAGGGACATAGTGTAATCCATCAAGGAAAGAATTCAACTTTTCAACATTTAATATAAATTAAATTACATTACATTACATCTAAAATAAATTAAGAGATATATTTAAATTAAATACTAAAAAAAGTATAATGTACAAATAAATATGTATATAATATTTTTGAAAATGAACCTATTTAAAACTCATCTCGCATTTAATGCTAGGCTTAAGTATAGTAGCTCCAGGGCTTCTTTAGTGCTTCCTGACAGCTTATAAAAGCTACCAGAACAAATTATGTATCCCTACGTCAAACCATTTTATCTGCAAAAACATATGTTTAGTAGCTATTTTTTGTACCCAGTCAGCCATCTCAGGTCATCTCTGGTTGGATGATCAACCTCTTCTTCTTACGTTGTCTCGTCCACGGCAGTCAGTTTCGGTAGAGCATCTCGGGGTTATGTCGGAATAATGGTGGGGGTAGAGGTATACAGTCGATTTAAAAAGATGTTGTTTATCGTAGCATTTTAAATATAAGTTTTATTATAATAAATCTTTTACATATTATTACCGAGGATATTTTAATTTAGTAACATGAAATAATTAATACATAGCTAAAGATAGCTATTTAGCCACCTGGGTTACCTCTACTTTCTCCCATCTCGAGACTCTACACGTGTCGATAAGTGAAAATGAGAGTACACGTCTTTACTCTTTACGTGCTCCCCGGCTAGTCCCCGCGTCTATACTCTTAGCGTACTAACAGACAAGTGTCCGCGTCCATACTCTTAGCGTACTAACAGACAAGTCCCCCATCTCTATTCTTAACGTGTTAACCGCTCAGTGTCCGCGTCTGACGCTTTCCTTACAGATAAGGTCAAACACAGACGCTAAACCAAAAGCACTGATTGGCCAGGAGTCCGCGCCAAAACCTTCCCTCTCCCCTGAAAGGTTGCACGTGCAATAACAGGTGCGTCTCCCAGCTTCCGGGTAAAGCTATTGATACATTGCACGAGGCATAAAATGAATAGTAAAAGTAATAAATTTGGATGACTCGAAATAATCCAACAAAGACTTTAAATAAAGAAAACCTATTATATTATAAATTTAAAGGCCTGAAAATGAAGTTAATGAATTGAAATTTAAAACATATATTGCTTACAACTTTGGTTATGATTTACATAACTTATAATTACCATAAAACCCCACACTTTCTTATAATTAACCATTTGATAGTAATAAAGATAATTAAACTAGGCCTAGATGAATGGAAAAGAACAAGGTATTTATCAGTTTAGTACTCTCAGTAGCTTGAGTGTATTAATATATAAACTAAAGGAAAAACTAATATAATTTTA
>CABFOW010000257.1:3573-33883 GCA_902141385.1 Timema californicum
TTTCGATCATGTTTAGGTCATCTTTGTCCAAGCCTTGTTCATAAGTTGTTCCATAGTGAAAGCATACATTGTAAGCTTGCTACCTTCCGGTATTAATGAAGGATACTCATCATAAACACTTGACGCTAGTATCTATAGTATTACGACCTACGAAACCAAATATAAGCATCCTCCTCTGCCATTGAGTGGCAGGACAGTAATGCTATAATTTTCATCCAAACCTATAAATACCCTCTCGTTCAAAATATGTAAAATATTCCCCATACATGTTAAATCTGCTAATATCGTCAAGTGGAACAAATTTTACGAGGTAGAATAAGGAGAAGTGAAGGAATCCATGTTAAGTCAAAGCGCTGTACTTTTCATCGTCCTCGCCTATTAAGAATATAATTAAAGAGCTCTTCTAGGTAAGTGGCGCCTGGCCGGGGAAGGGCTTTACTAGGCTCACATTTTAAGTATAGCTTTAATTGAACGACACGAATTTTAACCATCCAATAAATAGCTGAGGGGGTGAGTAACCATTCGTACACTCTAATCTTATAGAATATTGATCATTTTAAAAGTAATATTAA
Organism: Timema californicum; assembly: GCA_902141385.1. NCBI lineage: Eukaryota > Metazoa > Arthropoda > Insecta > Phasmatodea > Timematidae > Timema > Timema californicum. The sequence continues at coordinate 4,146 of CABFOW010000257.1, forward strand.
TACCTACCCTCTGTGGGGGCCGCATGGTCTAGGGCGCTACTTTTTGCAGTATTTTTTATTATTATTTAGCACCGCGTCTTACTACCCGTTCGGGTTATACGCTTTAAGTACTAATTACTCTAATGAATTAAGAATTGGGAAGGTATGAATTAGAGGAAGTAAATCCGCATTTGCATGGAGGGAGAGTGGAAAACCATTTAGGAAAAGCCACCCCCAGTTCACCCTCAGAGATTTGAACCTCGATCTCCCCGTCCTCAGCAGTCGAGCTCAATTTTTGCAGTAGACTAGACTGCTGATGAAGGGGAGATCGAGGTTCATTTCTCGGTCCGATGTATTGAGGGTTGTTTTCTTAAATGTTTTTCCACCCTCCCTCCACGAAAATGCAGGTACACATAATTTAAATATACCTTTCCTAATACCCGCTTTAGTGGCTGCATGGTCTAAGGTGTTACTCTCACAGTAGATTAAATGGCATATGATGAGGAGATTGAGGTTCGAATCTAGTTCATGTGTATCTAGCTTATTTTTCCAAAATGATTTTCCCTTCTCCCTCTCCACGTAAATGTGGGTACACTTCCTCTAAATATAACCTTCTTATCCCTAAAACCATAAGCGTATAACCCGAACGGTTAGTAAGACACGATGTTAAAATAATCTTCATAATCCTTAAAGCTCTCGGCGTAATTAGTACACTAGAGTATAGCCCTAACGAGTAGTAAAATGCGGTGCTAAAAAAAATACCCACACAAGTGGTAAAAAGGTTTAAGACGTCAGGCTCACAAAATACTAAGATTTGTGCCAGCTACACTTGAAGTGGTATGATATATGTACTGTATAACTATGGTTTTCTCATACTCTTTTTATGCTAACGAGGGTGCATTTTCTTTAAGCGATCTTGTACTCACTGTTATACCATATATTGAGACTTTAATTCGGTAACATTAAAACCCACTTAGGTGATCACATAGTATATGGTGTTAGGGGAAGGTCGGTGAATACCGATCAGCAAGGTAATACCGATCAGCTGTTTACTCGGTGGATTTCAAATAAACTTGGTTCTGATTAGTGCTGCTATCTAGCGAGACGTGTTAACACAATAACTATTGCCAGTTGAAGTGAAACCGCGTTGATGTTTGGATGTTATTCGAATAATTTAAGTTTTGTAGTTTTCAAACTTTTGTTCTGCTTGAACAATATCAACCGTAAGTTGTATTTTTATTTAACTAAAATATATATTACAATCACCCTAACTAATAGAATATATTGATGCATAAATTATCTGCATGATTATTTAAAATATAGTCAACTGGTTGACTTGGCTCCCATATTTGTTTTTGAATTACACATAGGGTAATACCGATCACGCCTTGTGGGTAATATCGATCAGCATACAAAATTGATCGGTATTACCCTTCATTGATTTAAATACGTTTACCTTCAAATAATTATCATGTAATAAATTATGGGTGTGTATATTTCTATACAACTATTTATTTTAAAATTCTTCTTTTCTTTTTTATTAATGGAATATTGTCCATTTTATCTTGTATAGATGCCGAAATTCAAGGGAAGGACTACAAACAGAAGGAAAACATGGACTTCAGAATCCCTGAATGCAGCAGTCAAAGCAGTTAAAGACGATGGTAGAAAGATTAGAGAGGTTTCGAGGTTATTCAATATTCCATTTGCGACTTTACATGATAGATTGAAAAGTGGTAATCTAAATGAGGCTGTCCTAGGAAGACATTCTTTATTTACTCCAGATCAAGAAAAAGAAATTACAGAACATGTAACCCTACTATCAAAACTATTTTATGGCATGTCTCAGTTTGAACTGCGGCGACTTGCTTTCGATTATTCTGAGCGACTTGGTTTGAAACATGAATTTAATAAAATGACTCGACTTGCTGGTAAAGACTGGGTTTCACGTTTCATGAAGCGAAATCCTAATTTGAGCTTAAGACGACCTGAAGCTACAAGTGTTAGTCGTATCCTTGCCTTTAATAAGGATGAAGTGAGTCGATTCTATGAAAATCTAGAAACGGTTCAGGAGAAGTACAAATTTCCACCTCATAGAATTTTTAACGTCGATGAAACGGGTATCTCTACAGTACAGAAACCTGGTCGTATCTTAGCTGTAAAAGGACAAAAACAAGTGGGGGCTGCAACAAGCTGGGAAAGAGGCAAAAATGTCACTGTTGTCTGTGCCACGAGTCCTACAGGCAATTATGTGCCCCCGATGTTTATATTCCCGAGAGTGAATATGTCAGCTGCTTTGAAAATAGGAGGCCCACACGGAGCTGCTTACGCTTGCTCAAAGTCAGGTTGGATAACAGAAGAGATCTTTGTGGGCTGGTTGAAGCATTTTGCTGCGCACACAAAACCTTCGCATAATGAACCCATTATACTGATACTGGACAACCATAATACTCATTCTACACTGGAAAGCTACTCATTTTGTCGTGACCAAGGTATTGTAATGGTGTCCATTCCTCCTCACACCTCACACCACCTGCAGCCCCTAGATGTGTCTTTCTTTGGGCCCCTTAAAACAGCATTTAATAGAGAATGTGATCTCTATATGAAAAATCATGCTCATGAAAAAATAACGCCTTATAATTTAGCGTATCTTTTCAATCAAGCTTATATGCGGGTAGCAGCGATGGAAAAGGCAGCATCGGGTTTCAGCAAAACCGGAATATTTCCCTAAAATCCTGAAGTTTTTAATGAAGAAGACTTTCTTCCAACAGATCTGCGAGTGGTAGAAATTACTGATGACGCTGATAATGAACTACAATCTCCTTTAGCTACAAACTCAGCAGATTCTCCTCATCCCTCAACCTACAAGGTCACCTCACATTTACCTTCAAATAGTCCTCGTACTTCCATTTATAAAGGTGAGCCACGTTCATCTTTAGTCTCAAACATTAATGGTTCATCAAATTCAAACTTTGGAAAATCTGTTTCAATTGCGGTTATTTCTCCTGTTCCAAAGTTAGATAGCAAAAATCAAATCTCCACAAACAATAGAAAAAAACAGCATTCTGAAATTCTCACCTCTACTCCAAGGAAAGACACTTTAAAAAAAGCCAATGAAAAAAAAAGATAAAGGAAGAAAAAAATAAGAAAAGGGCTGAAAATAAAATTTTGAAACAAAGGGGAGCAGAATTTAGTAAGATAAAAAAGACTAATCATAAAAGGAGTCGTAGGAATATCACATTTGAAAGTTCTTCCGAGGAGGAAAGTTTAGATGAAGATTTAATTTGTGATGATGAGGAACTTGATGATATAGGTCCATTGTTGAAATCCTCTGAAAACGAACTCTGTTGTGTTTGTCTAGAATTCGGTAGAAACAATGAATTATGGTACCGATGTGTATTGTGCTCTAACTGGGCACATGCTGAATGCACCGGCTGGGATAGTGCAGAAGATTACATATGTGACCATTGTGTGAACTAAGTTCAAAATAATTGTTATAAATTCATTTTTAGTAGGTAAGTTAAATCTTAGGGAAATATGTGTTTTTTTAGTTTTGTGATATGTTTGTATTCAATTTTTTTTAAATGCCAATATTAGTTATTAGTTAAGTTTAGGAAATAGAGTTCTTAGTTAACCATGATATAAAATTAACAATATTGAGCTGTTTTATAAATTTAAAAAATAAAAAATTTGCTTTTAATTGTTGTATACTACTTTTATTAGTTGCAAAAATGGTTTAAGATTTTTTTTATATTCATAAAACCCACTGAAGCTTTCCTTGTGTGTTTGTTTTCTGAAACATAATCAATTAGCTTTAATTTCCATTTTTTTAAAGAACATAATTAAAGTCAAATACATGATGAAATCACTGATCGGTATTACCCGACCAGTTTGGTAATACCGATCAAAGTACATTTTTTGAAAATTGAAATATTCTCACTAAGCCATTCATAAAATTCTTTGATTGCACTTGGTTTCAAATACTAAAATAGCTGCTAATACCGTTACACTACAAAACTTTTTTTTCTTGTTTTTTTTCTACTTGTAATAATCTTTTTAAAAAAAGTGATCGGTATTCACCGACTCTCCCCTACTCTCGCAATATACTGGACTGCCAGTGACTGGGAGATTGGGGGGGTTGGAAGCACGGGTTCTGAGAATGTTTCTTCCTAAATGTTTTGCCCCTCTCCTTCAACGTAAATTCGGTGACATTCCTTATAAATTATACCTTCCTGATCCCTACTCTATTAATTTAATAAATACATAGCGTATAACCCGAACGGGTAGTAAGACGCGGTGCTAAATATTATTATTAATAAATACATGAGTAGAACACGAAAGGCTACCAGACGCGTTGTGAAAAAAAATGAGCTCATGAATCAAAAATAATTGCGTACTTGTGCTCGTATCTTCATCAAATCTGTCAGTAATAGGTGTAGCGTTAGGTTAAGTCATCCCTAAGGCAATTGGTGATGTATTGAAAGATTAAAGGCTACGACGTGATTGTGATGATTAAAGTGATCTATATTGATCCATAATTAATACAACAGAGAATAAATATGATTTCCCTAGAGCGTAGGATATATCACTCCATGGCTTTCATTCAACGGCGTTGCTTATTTGGAGATTTCAAAGCTATTTTATGAAGCGGGTTGCATCTTAACTTGGCGCATCACCACATTTGGACAACAGTGAACAAACTAGAAGTAGATAGAATACAATTAGAAGTTCGCCCTGAGATGACTCGTGTCTGTGTGTTGATAACTCTTTACCTCTTCCTCTGACATTGTCTTGCTTTCTTTTTAATTTTACCTTTTTTCTTGATTCCTATTTTAGGTATACATAGGCTACCACAGACTTTTTTTTAAGCTACATCCTGGCAGGAAGACTCCTACAGGCCATTTTCGTGACCAAGACAAATAGCCTAAGTTGGAGAGGATTTGTATAAAAAAATCGTTTACAAAAACTCTACTCAAATATAAAAAATAACAATGTTGTGACAATGTAGGACTATTTTTAGAATTGTTTAAGAATTTATGGGCTTTGTTTCAACGTTATATCTTTAAAACTCGCTGAGTAAAACGTAAATTCATTGACATGGAAATTCCTCTCTTTGCCGACCGTAACGTCACAGATATACAACGTCCTTAATGTGTTTTTTTTTAACTAAATTGTTTTGAAATGTGTTTTGCAGTTGGTGATTGATGGGTCTTAAATTGTTTTTCCTGAAAAATGTCTTATTCTTTACATTTCGTAGAACTCTTTGCATACTAAAATATTAAATAGCTATACACTGTATTCAACAAAATAAGATATTGGTTTAAATGGTTACTATAATCTTAGACTGGCCTGCTGAAGACGGGAAGATTGTGGTTTAAAACCAGGTCGGGTCTACTAACGATAGTTTTTTTTAAATGATTTCCCACTCTCCTCCCACGAAGATGTGAATATAAAACCTCTAGAATGCTTCCTTCCTCACCCCTACTCATTATAGTAATTATCATATTTGCGTGTAACCTGAACAGGTGGTAAAACATGGTAATAAAATAATAAAAAGGTAATTATTCGTGAAGTTTAAATTAGTATATAGTAAGTATTTTTTGTAGAGAATTATTAGATTACTAAATAAATAAATAAACTAAATACACGATAAAATAAGATTTTTATTATTATTTTTACTCTGAAGATTTAAAAGGTTTATTTTTTACGTTGCTGTGGGTAGTATTAAAAACTTCTCTTACCATAAAAACTTTTCATATAAAAATAATAATAAACTATATTCCTTTCATACTTTGACAGTATTAACCGGATGGGATGAAACTTTGACCTTCGCTGTTCGTCTTGACTCCTCCTTTTAATCACATGAATAGAGATTTGTCGAAACGGAGAGGGGAAGATGGGAGGACTGAGAGCTAGTGAAATATTGGACGGGATGCAATAGGACGTGAAGGGGGTTGAAACCCTTGCCATGTCGGAGAAAATGTTGGAAAGGGGTTGAATGGACCACTCCCCATCTTTACAATTGTGCTGGGGACCATGGGACCTCCTGGCCTCTAATAATCCGTTCATCAAAATTTAGTCTCGTGGTAGGACGAGGAAGGAGGGTGGAGAAAAGGGTAGGGTGAAAAAGTGCCCTTAGGGCAGTCGAAATATTAGTATCCCTCCGAGTATTATGTAAAAAAAAAAATTACTGCGACAGAAAAGTGAGAGGAGGTGGAGTGGATGAAAGAGGACGTCAAAAGATGGACGGGAAAGAGGAAAGCGGATAACTCCACAAAGGAATATAGAAGAGGGGGGCGAAGGATTATAAAGTGGGCTATATTCTACTAGAAAGGAAGAGTGAAATTAAAAGTCATCAAAAACAGGAAGGATATAATTAAGATGCGAAATAGTGTGTGCTTGCTTGGTATGAGATTATAAGAGAGACGAGGGTGGAGAAAAAATTATAGGCCTATAAAAAGCGTTATAGTGAAAAGATCAGAAGAAAATAACACAAGAATATGATGAGAAGAACGATGTGAATAAAAATCGAGAGAGCTTGGTTCAAAGGAAGTGTAAGAATCATAGATAAGAGAGATAAAAAAGGAGTTTTAAACATATTAAGTTAAGAGTTTAAAATCATTCATAAAATGATGAGATAGTAGTTTGTAAATTAAATAGGAAATATAATGTGCTAGAAATAAGGTGTTAAATATTAATTATGAATAGATAATATGGAGAACACTAAACTAAATGGTATTAAATTGATTTTACTGAATTTTTGACGAGAAAATAGTTAATGGAAACCTCTTGTACGGAAAAAATAGTTAGAAAACAAATAGCTAGGTATATTTAAATTCTTGAAAACTAAATATTGTAGCTGTTGTAGAATATTTTGAGACAAAACACTTCAACAATAAATATAATTTTAATAATTATTTCAAAAACGTTTCTGAATTGTAGTACAACTAAATCATATTTATTTGTCTAACCACTCGTCCATCCTATAAGAAATCTTACACCAATGATCTAGAGAAAGCTTTAATTTAGACGAATAGTATCCGCATTTGATTACTGAAATAGTGATAAACCAAAGTATAAGCCCTCTCATATATCCGTCTGGGTTTCTAAACCCACCCTCACCATCACCGACCAATGATACAAGATTAGAATGACCCCTTAGTCTACGTAACCACCATTGCAGGCTATTTTAAAATAAATATATAGCTTACCTGCTTCGGTGACCGCATGATCTTAGGCGTCATTCTCGTGTTGGACTAGACTGCCTATGTCAGGGAAATTGGCGTTCAAATCCCAGGCGGATGTACTGAAAGTGGTTTTCCATTCTTACTCCACGCAAATACAGGTACACTTCCTCTAAATTAAACCTTAATCATCCCTAACTCATTGACGTAATTAATACATATGCGAATAACCTGAACAGATACAGCACTGAAAACATACATTAATAATTAAAGAACCCCATTTTATTTTAATGCTTTTAATGAGTAGGCAAAAAATAGTTCGAGTTAAACGTATTCTTGTGTGTGTGTGTGTGTTTTGTGTGTTTTTTTAACACTTTGAGTGAATCAAGAGTTCTCGACCAAGCTTCGAACACACATAGTTATCAAAACGACTTTCTTTAAATTAGATTTCTTATTTCTTTGCTCAACATCGTGTGGCTAAAGATAATCAGATTATAAAATTTAGTGATTTTTGACATATTTGGCTCTTGATATTTGTCAAATTTATAGGAAATGCAAATTACTAAACCAATAGAATTCCGTGTTTTTAAAGTAGATGCAAAGTAAGCTTACATCAAAATTGATAAATTATTTAAACCTGTGAATACACACACAAAAAGAATTTATTCTTAAAGCACCCTTGATATATTATATATTTTATTTATATGACCAATATTAATAAACAATAATACTTGGGCGATAATAAATTAGCACAAAACATAAACTTACGCAATAAAAATATCTAAAACTATTAAAAGAAAACAAAAAATTGATATGAAACTGTAGTACAAATTTTTGAAAAATAACCAAGCCATTTTATTTTCACGAAAACACGTTATATCCTTTATTTTTACCCCTATCTTCCATTTTAGCTGGGTTAAAGATGTCAGCAAATTTTAAATTGGTTAATTTCTAGCATTTTTAGATTAAACAGTTAACAAAGCCATTTTTGCAATAATTTATACTTATAGAAAGTAATGAATAATGTTCGAATAGTAAGCTTTTTTTGTGTGTGTATTTAAAAGTTTTGATTTAATATTAAATTAATTAAATTATTTATTAAATAATTGTAATCTTTGGTACAATAAAAAATAAATCAAAAGGAATTTTGCTTAAAATATATGGTTCATGTCTTTAAAAAAAGGTAAATATTAAAAGTATGTTGAGTTTGAATAAAATCGCGTGAAGTAATTATTATTGTTTATTTCAGATCAAATACTATTTACATTTCATTGGTGTTACACCTCTACACTGAGCTTAATAAAAATGGTTTGGAATTTATCATTTATAAAATAAATCAATGCCTACGTGGGACTCGTTTTTCAAGAATTCTTAAATTATTATCAATGTTTATGTTGATTTGCTACTTTTGAAATGCCAGTAGAAAATTTAAATTACTACACCCAACATACAAATGAACAAATCTAGCACCAAGTATCGTTCGTGCCTCTTTTTTCTCATTTTATTATATTAGAAATATTTAAAATAAATTATTGTAAATGAAATTATTAAATATTTTAGGGGTAATATATTTTCAGCCACTTCAATAGCCGGATAGTCTAAAGCGTCACTCTCGTATTGTGTTGGCCTGCTGATGACGGGGATATCGGGGTTCTAATCCTAGTCAGGTATACTCAGGGTGGTTTTTCCTTAATGGTTTACCACCCTTCTTCCCCGCCACTTCAGTTATATTATCATTTAATATATTATATATATATTTATATATAAAGATATAAATCTATTAATATATTTAAAAAATACATTAATATATTATATATTTATTAAATATATCAATATATTTTTATCATTAAGGAAAGATCAAATATATATCTATATATATAGGTGTGTGTGTGTTTGATCCCTCTTTCATTCTAAAAGTAAGTTAAGGAAGGGAGGAAAGATTTGTATATAAATTTCAAAATTTAAAAGTGCTTGAACAAATATTTAATCTGTTAATTTTAAATAAGTAAAAATACATTAAACTGTTGTTAGGTTTAAATAACTTAATCGAAATAAATTTCACCTTACCCACCCTTCGTAGAGGAATGAACTTAGATAACCTTTAGTTGTTTTTCATAGCGAGCGGAAACAGGGATGTGGAAGGATTTATATAAATGTTGAAATTTAAAAGCATCTAAACAAATAATTGTTCCATAAAATGGTTTCACTTGGTTTTATTTTGACTACAAACATAGAACTTTGTTGGTCTCTCATTCCATCATATATCGTACGTAACCAGTCCTGTGTTCAATTTAAAGTAGAACTTTAGCTCACAAACACAATGGCCCTTTTACCAACAAAAAGGGCTTCGCTAAATGGTAAATTATACCTCAAAGGAAAGCGATTCATAGGCTTCACAACGTCTCATCTTTTCCAACTCTGTTTATCATGGGGAAACACCCACTCAATTTATTTGTAGAAGGTCAAAGGTTACGTTTGTAGGGGGATGCCAATATTAGTGTCTAATATGTATTTATGAAGAGTTGCCTTCAATGGATAGCCTCAAACGATCTAGTCAATATATTAAATAGTTTTGCAGTAGAAGTTTAATTATAAAATTATTATTTAAGTGCATAATATAATTAGAGGAGAGACCAACTCACCAATAATCATATAAGAATGTATTGGAATCTCATTGGAGGGTTTTATTCTATTCAAAAAAACAATGCTTTAATTATCTATAGACATAAAAAAAAGTTTGGGTGTGTGTGTTTTTACAAAAAGTATATGAACCTCTCTTAATAAAATTATAAAGTGAGATTTGTCATAAAGTTAACCTAATAGGTCTGAAGATTTGAAATTTAAAAATAGGGGAAAGAGAGGGGGGAAGGATATTGGAGTCAGGATGGTCCTTTTAGATTTCCATAACTAACAAAAAAAAATTATTGATGATGTAGAAAATTTAAATGTTCAAATAATTGTAACAATACAGGTTTAAAAAATATTAATTTCAAAATGGTTGTCCCTGAAACGAGGGTGCTATAAATGTTTTAAGTTGATACAGAAAGTGTATTTATCAATGTGGTAAAGAATTGAAATTGTTCATTCAGGGAGATAGCCAGATAACTAGGAGTTTTTTTAATTCAACATTTCTGGAAAATGAAAACTTTTTTAGTAAAAACACCACTCGTTTAACATGATCAACCATACTTTTTTTTCTGCGCGACTTAATAAATTGACTTCTGTAATTACTAGATATTTATACTAAATATGTAAATATTAAAAAAGTCTAGTTTAGAGGCACTGTATCCTTTGTCTACTAACTAAGGTATCAAGAAAATATTGCATTATTCCACATGGTCTAGCGTGGCGATTTTCAAACTTTTTTTTAAACTCACGGCACACTGAAAATTGTCAAGGCACTCCAACCATTTTTTTAAGAAGAGATTTTAAAAAAATTTTATAATAATATTACGATTGTGTCCAAAAGTTCAATAGTGAAAAGGTGGTAAAGGTAGTTGAGTGGTTTCAAAATAATATGTAAGTTTGTGAATTTTGGTTTAATAGTAGATACCAAAAGATTACATAAATATGTGATGTTGCTTTTAAAATAAAGAATAATAAGAATGGATACCCGTGCTCGTAGGTAAATTGGATTAAATTGTGAATACTTAGACCATCCGAGTTGACTTATTACTACGTGGTACGGCCGGGGTTCAATCCTCGGTCCCGGCACAGATTTATCTGATTACCAAACCCTTCCTTCACCTCTGACCAGACATCTTGTGAATGTGGGGAATGCCAGGCCTCCACCGTGGTTCGGATTCCACGTTAACCTGTAGGTCCTCCATTTCATCTCACAATCACCTTACCATTACACATTATCGTAAGTGCGTATAACCCGAACGGGTAGTAAGACGCGGTGCTAATAATAATAGTAATAATAACTACGTGGTACTCCTACTGAACTCTATCCTGGGACCCTGGTCTCCGACGATACTCTCCAAGTACCAGTACTGTGGATGACCCAAAGATGTAATTTGTGTCAGTGTGAGGACAAGCGAAATAGATTGGAATTGTGACGTCCCGTTACCAAAAAGTCAAGGTATTTTATACCACGATATGGTCCCTTTTCTGCCTCACTAGGTTACACATTGTTATGATCTGTCAGCGCTCTACGATAACCTCCAGGGTATGTTACTTCATACATGCTAAGCCAGCGATTATATCACATATGTCCAATCGAGTTATGTAAGTAAAAACAAATATTTAAATATTGATTGGTGATTGTGACATTACTCAACTTTTTTTCTCTTATTTTTGACCTTCCCCCAATATCTCATGGACCACATGTTGACCCTTCGCGGCACACTGGTCAATAAACGCTGGTATATCTTATAAGGTGGGCCTGTTGGGGTAGAGGTCGCTATAAAAGTTTAATGTATTTGTAGTTTTTAAAGCAAAATATGTTTATGGCCAAAATAAATAAAAAATATCGCTCCAGTAGAAGAATAGAGATTAATTTTCTTCACATTATGGATGACCTCAGTAGTTGTAGAATATCTGGCAAGGTTTTTTTTTTATTATAATTAAAACTTTTCCACTTCATTTAAAAAGTTTATCATCAAATGCCGCTACGCTCATGGAAGATATTCAACAACTGTTTATACCACTATGTGAAGAGAATTAAACCAAATGTTTCCATTTAAGAAAAATTTGATTTATTTTGATGTAAAAACATTGCCATTTTCTCATGTTTCCTACACTCCCAGTTTAGGATGGTTGTAGTGTATTTCATCAAGGTAAGAATGCTGCCTTTCAGGGTAAATTGCATGTACAGTACCTTAATTCCCTCACTGGTGTGATCCATGACAGATGTTGACAAAACCAAACGTAAAAGAACCAAAAAACCCCCCAAAAAATAAAGATGAAATACTGACCCTAAAGAACTTGTGTGAGGAGGGGTTCCTATTTTTGGCAAGGGGAACGCCCCAGTCCCGCGAGTGGTCTGAAGAGCCACTGAATGCTGCCTGTAAGTGGTTCTTGATGAAGACGAGGGTGGTAGAGGAGGTTGGGGTGTAGTCCAACCTAGCAGAAGACTTCTTCTGACTCCCAGACAACCTGTCTAATGGAGAATCGATACGACACTTAGTAGAGCCACTTAACACTTTTCGTCCTCTCTTCTGTCTTTTGCCATATCTCCGACATCCATTCTTTCCACACTCGTATTTTATAGTGCCATTCATTCCCACCCCCTCCCTTTTTTCCCCCTCGGTGTTCTTCCCTCTTAGGTAGGAAGAGATGTTCGGTATCTGTTGGCTACATTGGAAATGTATTTCTGGGACTTGGCTTATTTTAGGGGGGAGAGGATATAAATCTGTTTTATCCATTAAATTGACTTCAAGGCTGATTTACAAAGACAAATATTTGTTATATTTTCTGTAGCTCACAATTGTTTCCTTAAAATAGATCTGAAATCCCCTAATAATCATAATAATAATAATAATAATTCAATCAAAAAATAACACCATAAAGTTTTCTCTTTCGTCCAATTGGGTTGTCGCTGTCAAACACGTATTTAAAGACACAATTAGAAATCAGAATTATTTTTTTATTTAATTTTTGATCTCTATAAATTATTTCGCTGGTAAAGCTAGGACCAGTCATGAAAATAAAAATAAGGAAAAATCCTCATGTGAAACAGCCCAGGAATTAAACCAAATCTTGACCTTACTGGTAAGACTTGAAATTGACAGTTGAGCTCGTTGGTACTGGGACAATCCCACTGCCCTCCTTTCCCCCTTCCCACATTTCACCACCCCACTATAAATCTAGCTTATAAGATTAATAAATGCCCCAGTTGTTCACGATTACTTAAAAATTAGATCATTTTTTCTAGTTTATACTAAAATATCCAATTATAATCATATTACTCTAGTTTGTTTCATAATTAAATAGGCCTAATAGAATATAGCTGCTCTAAATAAATTGTGAATGGTATATAGTTTTCGGCCTATTTTTTAAAGTAATACCATCAGAGAACCGAATATTTAATACTTGTAGACAATGGATGATTTTGGTCAGTAAAATATTAAACAAATAATTACGAAAAAATTTGTAGAATTCTCAAATTCTTATCTTAATTTTATTCATATATTCCAAATTTTGAATTAGAAGCTTGGAAGAATATAACCATAGAAGGCTAACTTTTCCACATTGATACTTTTTTCTTAGGTTCTGATTTTATTCTCACTCATTTTCAGATAATATAGAAAGAATAAATTAAATATAAACAATATATATATATATATATATATATATATATGTATATTCGCATTCAATAAAGTGGTATATTATTGGTATTTGATCTGATTGATAGAGTTTGCTATATTTGGGTCAAGTCAATAGTAAGCTTTTTAACTCTAAGAATAATTCAGAATAAAATTATTCATTTCTTTAATCTTTGATTTGAAATGTTTTATAATGCTTGAATCTTCAATAAACTTAAGGATTATAAGAATTAAAAGATATATTCCTGATAAATATACATATTCATATACAATATGTGTATATACAATGTATATGCAAATATATATATAACTTATATGTATGCATTATTATAAAGACAAAAAAAAATATATGGATGACCTCGGTGATCTTGGGGTATTGCTCGCTTCAGAATTCAATGTTCATTGGTTCGAACCCAGCTGGGCTCGACGTAGTTTTATTTAGTGATAAAAATCCGTAGAACAACTTCTTTTGAAAGGGAAGTAAATCCGTCAGTCCCATGTTGATTGTAGCATGTAAAATAACCCCCCTGTACGGTATGTAAAACTCTGTTTAGAAAGTGCATGTTAAATATCTCAAATAGAGAGTTATATAAATTGCCTTTAAATAGAATTTCATTTTTAAAAAAAACACCCAAATAAAATTTCAGAAAAGAAAACAATTTCCTTTTTTTAAATCACCAATGTCACCAATCGTTCTTTAAAACAAATTAGGGTGTGGGAAAATAGCTTTTTTATTTCTTATTTTCTACCCAAGGCTAACAAGTGGTGTGAATAGAGCCCTGTTCGACTCTTAAGGCTGCGGTCGCTGACAAAGGAGTTGTCTATTCACCCAGTAGATGGCTGTCGCAGACGTCACTCCGCACGTGTGTGTGTTCCATTACTGTCACGTGCTTTCTCTCTTCACTTCGTCTCTTCCTTCCGGACTTTTTTTTTTTAGCTATGGGTCTAGTCACCACGCTGGAGGATGATAGTTGATTCTTTCTATTGTCAGCGTGTCCCCAGCGTATATAAAGTCTACAGCTCTTCCTAGTACCTTCCATTTTGTCTTTATTACTCTTTCTTTTCTCCCTAAAGGGAAAATCTATAAGAAATTCAATCTACTATTTGAGATTTCTTAAATTCTTTAATATATAATTATTTGTAAATATTATATGTAATGACTCCCCCTTCCTCAAACTATCCATAAATTATGCCATAGGACAGGACTCATTTTTATTCGTTCTGGCCTAGTTGTCTACTAACAAATCATACATATAATAAATGCATATAATATATATATATATATATACAACTAATTAAATCAAATTTAGGTTTTTGATAATTATTGCTGATAAGGTCAAACATTATAAATACAGTTGTATTTAGATTTTAAGTAACTAATTTTATTTTATTCACACGGTGAGCTTAAAATTTGTTGAATATCTATTCAAGATGTCCTGGAACGTCAAGAAAACTTTTTCACCTCATTTAAAAAATTGTTTCTAGATAATACCGCCATGCTCATGATAGATATTCAACACTGGTAACACTACTAACAATTTTTTTTTTTAATATTCATTCAGATATCTACAATGTATCATTATTGCCTACTCTTTTGTGTCCAACTACCACGCCCATTCATAATTTACCCGTGTAAAATAAACATGTTCCACAGGTTTGGGCATTATGTTCCATTATTATTATTATTATTATTATTATTATTATTATTATTATTATTATTATTAGCACCGCGTCTTACTACCCGTTCAAGTTATACGCACTTACGCTAATGTGTAGTGGTAGGGTGATTGTGAGATGAAATGGAAGACCTACAGTTGAACGTGGAATCCGAACCACGGTGGAGGCCTGGCATTCCCCACATTCACAAGATGTCTTGTCAGAGGTGAAGGAAGGGTTTGGTAATCAGATAAATCTGTGCCGGGACCGAGGATTGAACCCNAAGATGTCTTGTCAGAGGTGAAGGAAGTTGTTTGGTAATCAGATAAATCCATGCCGGGACCGAGGATTGAACCCCGGCCACCAGCACAGAAGTCTGACACCTTACCCCTAGACCGCCAGGTCACCTACCATTATGTTCCAAAATTCGTTTAGTCCGTCATGGTAATGTAACGGAGGTGCGACTATTTCAATTACCCTAACGTGTGCCCTTCTCTCTCCCATACCCAACTTAATTTAATTTTTTTTAATATGAAATTTCCTTCTCATCATTCTTCAAACATTTACAGAAGCCAAAAGGCTGCGCCCACTTCATTTCGCTGTTTCTACTCAACCCCTTTCTATTACAAAGTTCCCTCCGTGAGCTTTACTTTATAATTGAGAGACATTGGTTTATGCGTGGGAGCACGGTGGGTCCCTCCAGGAGGGGGGGAAGGGAAGGACGTGACTATAGGACATCCAGAAGTGTCACGCGGACACACGGAAATCTGGGGCTTTGTTCCTCGATTAGTTTAAAGTCCACTATGGTTCAACCCTGTCACGTGACTCCACGACTTGATTGTGATGTAATTAGCTAATTAGAGGAAACGGGGGTGGGTGGAAAGGAGGCTCGGCGTAGATGCCTTTAGGCACCCTTTTCCTTACCATAACACTCCTCACAGTCTCTTCGCTCGGTCCTGTTCTTGCAGATGAGCGTGCGGGTATAGCCGCATTTTGGCTAACCTAGCTTTGTCCGGGATGTTGCCGGAGATTTGGAGGGTGTTGGGGCGTGAGAAGGGAGAGGACACTTCACAAACCAAATACATCCCTCCACCCCTCCAACCAGTTCCACCAGGGAGAAGACGGTAGGGTGGGAAGAGGAGAAATCTATGTCTGGAAGGATTATGAATTCCTCGGCAGCTACGCGATGGCAAATAATATTAACGAAATGCAAATTCATAATATTTCGACTTTGGAATATACAGCCCAACTGTCTTCTCTGCTTTTATTTCTGCTGCCCTCTTTATTCTACAACTTTTCTCATTTATCTCCAACATTTAATAAATTCTGTTTTGGTATGAACATTTTTTTAACAAGTTTCTTTATCGGCCATGCCTAAACTTAAAATGTAGAAAGAAGCCTGTATAATTTTGGTGAATTTTAACTTCCTCATCTCTACCTCATTAATTTAGCTAGATTGATAAAATCTAGATGGGTAGTAAGACATTGTGCAAAAAAAAAGTGTCTTAAATCTATAATTAACCATCTAAAATTATATATCCAAACAAAAATGTGCTATAATACGTAGCAAACCCACTTCGGTGGTCGAATAGTCTAAGGCATCAGTCTCGCAATAGACTGGCCTCCTGATGATGAGATCCTAATCCCCTTCGGGTGTACTGAGGGTGCCTTCAACTTTTTTTTAGAACTGCGTCTTACTAACCGTTCAGATTATACGCATATCTATTAATCATGTTAACTTTTAGGGTTGAGGAAGGTTGAATTTATAGGAAGTTTACAAGTATTTGAGTGGAGGTAGAGTGGAAAACAATTCAAGGAAAACCACCCTCTCTTCACCCGACCAGGATTCGGACCCCAATATCCTCGTTATCTTCAGTCCAGTCTATTGTGATAGTGTAGCCTTAGATTCTATTTTGATCCAATGTGTACCTAAAATAAACTGTTCAAACCATAAACTTTATTTTACAGTGTAGGCCTACTTATGGGATAAAAGGGCCTGTTAGGTTAATTTGACTTTTAGCAACTTTAATAAGAGATTTTTTTTAAACTTATATTATGACCAATTCTTCATAAATGTTGAACTTTTGTAAATTTGATCTAATTCGGTGGATATTAGTGGACGCACACGGAATAACTGTAGGGGCGGGTCCTGAATTTTTTTTAAATCATCAAAACCTTGGAATCCTTAAGGATATTCGAAATACTAGGATTTGAAAAAAATTAAGATTCAAAATTTATAAAAACGATATTTTTTTAAATTTCAAACCCTTATTATTTATTAGTGTTATTATGGTCTTTTTAGGGGCATGAACCAAAATAATTACTATAGGAAAAACCCAACACCCTGATCTCATACCAATAATTTAACACTTAGCTGATTGTGAATTAATTAATACTAAAGAGTTTATGTGAACAAAATTGAAATTGAAGAAAAATGTCATGTATTTGTAAATGTAAGCTCTATTGCTTATCATGATTTCTAAAATTTAAATTTGGCATCGAGGTTTCGTATTTGTAGGTTTAATGAAGTTTCAGATTCTATAAATAAATGTATTCTACACATTTCCGGGGGGGGAAAGGTCAATAAATTTAAATTTATCATCCTATGTAGAATGGAGGCTATCTTAGAAAGTATTAAGCTTGCACTGATGGGGGTTGAAGTAATAATAATGATGATAATGGGTGTAAAATAAGTTTGTAATTAGGGGTTGGGAGGGTTTGAAAATTCTTGTAAACTCCCTCTCTAATGTATTATTAGTATTGGAAATTGAAATTATTATTATTGAATAACATAGAACGCTATAAATACTATTATATTATTAAAACACAACTAAGAATTGTTAATATATTTAATTTTACGGGATAGTCCTAACATGACACACTAAATCTTGATTTTTATAGGAATCTCACTTTTTACTACAAACATTGATTCAAAGTCACTAAAATTTGGAATTCTAGAAATACTTCTTATTTATTTGTTAATTATAAATTTTATTAAAAGTCATTAAATGCTTCCAATAATTCTTCTTGTATACTTTCTCGATATAAAACTATGAATTAAACGGGTTAAGAAATAAAATATAACTATGTTAAGGGTTTTTTTCCAGCTATTGTGTCAACATGAGCTTCCAGTTTTCAAAAAACAGTCTTTCTATGAAAATCATACTGTAGCTACTATTATGTGTTATGGCAATTATTCGTGAAAATGCAGTCACCAACAAAATAATCACGTTACTACTGTGCAGATTTTAGTTAATTCGTTATCATCTACACCTTTAAATTATAATGTATCAATATTACAATCATTTAATATTATTATTATTATTATTATTAGTAGTAGTAGTAGTAGTAGTAGTAGTAGTACCGCGTCTTACTACCCGTTCGGGTTATACGCACTTATGCTAATGTGTAATGGTAGGGTGGTTGTGCGATGAAATGGAGGACCTACAGTTTAACGTGGAATCCAAACCACGGTGGAGGCCTGGCATTCCTCACATTCATAAGAGGTCTTGTCAGAGGTGAAGGAAGGGTTTGGTAATCATAATTTAATAAAAATAAAAGATGTTTCAGTTATAAGTTTAAAATTTAATTAAATATTCCTGAGAGCTGTTTTTAGTAGTTGAAGCATTCATACAACTTTGGAATTTAAATATGTTTTTAATGTGTCTGTCAATTAGACACGAGTGATTAATTGCTACTTGTTTACAATTATTTTGTAGTTGAATAATTTTAAGTATTGAGCTCTCATATATTATAATTAAATGTTATCTGATAGTTGGAGAAACTTGAGAGCTGATATTAGTTAATTAACATAAAATAATGACCCAAAATTACCTAGCATAAATTATTTTCAAATACAAAAAAAAAAGTGAGGGACTACACCATAAAATAAAATTAACTAGAAATTGATAACATGTTATTGTTTTTTAATTGGGGTATTTAATATGCATTTTATAATCATTCAAAACTAAATCAGCATGTGACTTAAAAACTTAATTAACCAACAACTTATGACTCGAACTGGTAGTAAGGCGGGGTGCTAAATAAATAAATAAAAAATTTAATTAACTAACATAATACTATTCGCCTAAATATTTACTGAGTCGATGGAAGGACGAACTAGTATACAAATTTAAATCCAGTCAAATTTGTATAGAAAGAGCCTTATCTGACAGCTTGAAAACCTAATAGATCACCTTTTACCTAATCATAAGTCAAGCCATGTGATCTGAAGCTGTCATTTCTGATGGATATTATCAATAACTTTAAAGTAATAGTGATAATATAGTTAAATGTCATCACTGTAGGAAACAAAATAATTAGGCCTTCATTTTAAAAAATCTCATCTTATAAAATGTGACTATAGCATTATAATTACCTCCTGGAATAAAACAAGTCTACTATAGATGGTTTCTAGAACTTAAACACTTAGATATGGGCACGAAAAAAAAATGGTGACATACATTACGTCTGAGCTAAATTGTATAAGATCTAGATACTTAATTACCTGATACTTTTAAAAGATGAAGACCAAATTATTACATTTTGAGATGTGTCATTTTTTCTATTACTCAAAGACGATTAGGGAAAAATTTACTTTTTCTAATTTTAAAAAATCTATCCAAAAAAATTCTTACAAAATAACATCAGAAAATTTGTCTAATTACAACTGACGAGTGTAGGCTATTACAGGTTGATCCAAAAGTCACGCAACCCTGTTTTTCCAAGGATATTTCTCACAGAAGAACATGTAAAATGAACATGTGGTTTATATTTATGGCAACTCTGAAAGTTGGCCGGGTGTTGTACAGGCAGCGTGTTTGAAAAGTACATTTACTTAATAGCCCTACAAGCTAATTATCTGGGGTTGATTTTAACAAGTTATGTTTCCATATTTTCAGTAAAATACTGGTGTAATATAAGGTAAGATGCTGAAAGTCAAATTACAGTCCTCAGGCTTAGAACTCCTTGTAAGTATAAATATGACCCTGCTGAGATTCGCACCAATGAATCCTACTGATGACAGTTCTCTTAGAAAAGCAAAGCACAGCTGTTTGAAATCTATCCTAGGAGCCTCTCTCCAGCTGTGAACCAATATTCTTGTGTTATGGGTTACGGTCATTATTTTGTAGTGGGCCTACTGAGTGCTAAGACTGTTTGGTGGTTTAATGGTCATTTTTATCAAACTTTTGATCACGTTATATTTTAATTTTTCCTTATATTTTTAGCTACAATATATTTTACTTGATATGTGATAATAATTTTATATATTATTTATTATTGATTCATAGGGTTTTATGTTAGTTTTTAAAATTATTTATCATGGAAACGGTAACGAGAAAAAATTCATAACATAGGTATACTCAGAAGCAAAGAACGTCAAATATCAATGAACGTTTTCAATTATTTTACTAATACAGTGAATGTCACCAAAGCAGTTAGGGTAACATGTAAAGCAACGAAATGTTGCGAAAGAAATATTCACGCATTAAGAGAGGAACAAAAAGATGTTTTTTGTGGACTACTTCAAAAGGAAAACAAAAGAGAAAAGGGAAACAAAAAATTCAAGAACGAACACATACGACGGTATTATACAAAGTGGTGTTCATCGTATTGCCCATTCTTAGTTGTTCGACAACTTGCCCCCTAATTTAAGTATTATCTTAGCGTGGGTAAACGCAGACGACACACTGTCAAATTTCTCACGAACTAGCTTGTACAGATTTCTGCAATAAATGTGTTTTAATTACTAACAGAGGGGTAACAAGTGCTTTAATTGAAAGGAATGGCGTTTATTAGGTGGCGTCATACGTATTTGAAGGCTATTAAGGGGCGGCAGAAGGGAGTACCAGTATTTTTCAGTTTTTATAGAATATAAATTTGTTGGCAAAAATTAATCAAATATTTATCTAGTAGCAACATTGAGTTTAGTTTCATGCACATGTTAATATCAACAGATCTTGAATATCTGTCAAGGGTGTCCTGGAATGTTGTCAAAACATTTATCTTTATTTAAAATGTTTTGACAACATTCCAGGACACCCTTGACAGATATTCAAGATCTGTTGATATTAGCATGTGCAGAAAACTAAACTCTACATTGCTACTGGAGAAATATTTGATTTATTTTGGCCAAAAAAATATGAAATGCTATAAAAAAATGCACAATTACTCGTGCGCCCTTCTGCCGCACCTTAAGAAGTTCAGAGCTGAAGGTAGACCTCTTATTTATACAGATGAATCATGGGTAAATGTTGGACAAAGCGTTTTCAAGTAGTGGAAAGATACCATTCAGAGTTATCGGTAAGCATTTCTTCAGGGGTTAAGCACGTGACTGAAGCCACCACTGGCTCGCGGACCACGCTTTGCGATGGTTCACGCTGTAAATGAATGGCAATGGCTTTGTTGAAGGTGCTGAGCTCACGTTTTTGTGCAAGAAACACACAGCAGATTCCCGTGACGAAATGGATGGTGACGTTTATGAAAAGTGGTTTTTAGAACAATTGACTCCCTAATACACCTGAAGGAGTTGTTATCGTAATCGATAATGCAGCCTATCACAGCAGAAGGTGTGAAGCGATCCCGACCACATCATGGCGTAAATCTCAAATAGCTGAGTGGCTTATCCAAAAGAACATTGATGTTGATGACGAAATGTTGAAACGGGAAATGTTGTATTTGGTTTTACAACACAAACACAAATTTGCAAAATACAAGGTGGATGAGATGGCGAAGGTGGTGGATCGACAAGTCACTTGTTTGCCTCCGTATAGTTGTGAACCTAGCTCTATAGAGATGGAGTGGGATCAAGTAAAAACATTTACTAAAATGAACAATGATAGCATTAAGGTTAAAGATATTAGGTATTTTATAGCTGCCACATATGAAAAGGTAGATAACTGGTTCAATTTACATTAAAAAAAATATTGAAAATAGCATGGGGAAAGCAGACGAGCCGCAAGATGACGAGGAGCAATTTTTAATAAGATTAACTTCATCATCTTCATCGTTCCCTGTGTCACCATCTTTGAAAGGATTCAATCTCCAACCTATCCATCGTCGGTGACAATGTACAGTGTATATTAAAAGCGGTATTAATATGATAATAAACAGAATAATAAACAATTCTTGAAAACCCAAACTTCAAATTGATTGCCATAGCGTGTATAATGTTTGTATAGTTTGCTAAGTTTGAATGTAAAAGTGGTCCAGCTGTTTCGAGCAAGTGAGATCTGGCAACTGCGCGCTCCATAAGACCTGTATTGCAGATTATGGGCCAGTTTCATAGTCGAATTTAGTACGCCTCAAGTGCGGCGCTACACTAAATACAAGACGACACCTACCTAAACTCGAATGGAATGGGCCGTTCTCGCATAGGAAACTGGCCCATTCCATTCGAGTTTAGGTAGGTGTCGTCATGTACTAAGTGTAGCACCGCACTTGAGGCGTACTAAATTGGACTATGAAACTGGCTCTAAGAGTGGAACGAACTATAGGTGACTTTCTTTCACACAATAGGACTACCTATCCTTGATGCAATAGTGTGCTGGTACATCTATTTTTTAAAACATCACCCTTTTATCTTAAGTTGTGTAGTTTAATTCATTAATATCAAGCACATTAACATTAAATCGTACTAACAACAAAAATTGGCGTTGTTGTTTATCTAGGTGGCGTTTATCTGGCGGCGCAGGAAATCATGACGCAGTTCCTCCTTCTTCCTGGTACACTAATGTCAGCGTATTATTGTGACGCAGGTTTCCTGAGGACTCGGCCTGTTCCAGACCAGCCTAAAAGTTCTGGAAATGCAGGCCATTTTGGTGGCGTTCCTCCATCTTCCTGGTACCCTAATGTCAGCGTATTATTGTGACGCAGGTTTCCTGAGGACTCGGCCTGGTCCTGACCGGCCTGACGGCTCCGGAGGAAACCTGGCGGTGCGGGACATCGTGGCGGCGCTCCATTGGGTGCGGCTCAACGTGCCGGCGTTCGGTGGCGACCCGGGACGCGTCACGGTGCTGGGCCACGACACCGGCGCTGCCCTTGTAAATCTGTTGCTGCTGCACGGCGGCGCCAAGGGTACATGCAAAACTACCTCCTCCTTGCTTGCTCTAGTCTCCTGATCCGTACAACAAATGGGTTTGGCGGTCACGGGAATCGGGCTTTCTAACGAATAATATTTGATATTTGGTTAATTATTTATTTAATTATTTAATTTGTTTTGTTATTTATTTAATTATTATTTCGTTATAATATTGGTTGTTAATATTTAAAAAATTATTCTACATTTATTTGATAATTTTGAATACATATTTGTTTATTAATTATTTAATTTAATAAATTCGTTTATCTATTTGGACATTTATCGATATATTGATTTATTTTATCCCTAATTATTTTATAATTATTGTACAAATAATGGACAAAACTTTTATTTTTCATTTTCATATTTAGACCAAGAGCTTAACTCGGTCGTAAGTACATCTCTCCACTGAGTTAATAGCTAGAGCAGTGTTTCTTAAAGGGGGGTGGGGTCCACGGTGGCATATCAAGTGGTCAGTAGGATCCCAGAAAGTTTAGTAATAACAATGAATAAATATATTTTGATCACATATAATACAAATATTTAAATTCTAAAGGTTAAATATGAAATATGCCTACTATGCTATATTTCTTTCCTTGATGGATACAATTCATCTAGAAAAAGATGATTGTATTATTCTAAAGTCAACACATCTGAAAAATATTTATCAATAATTATGAGGTTCAAACCGTTAAAAATAACAAATGATAACTTACTAATTCAATGTAATTATATGATTTTTTTTGCATCATTTAATTTTTTAAGTAATTCTGTTCCGGCAAAAGTTTCCACTCCACCATTCTCACTTCCTCCCCCCTCCTTACTCCTAGGGCCCCGGTCCCCTATGCGCATAACGTCCATTTGATGGTCCTCTACCACCAACACTTTGAAAAACACTGAGTTAAGGGTTTGATTCCCAAAATTATCCAAGTTTTATCTTTGTTAAAATTTGGGTGTTTCTTCTCAAAGCTTCATTTTGTTGTGAACGTCAATTCACGTGATTCGCGGATGTCAATTATAGTAAAAAGTGTTGATGCATATAAGATATTACAACTAATAAACTATTATACAGTAATTTATTATTTTTTTAGCACTGCATCTTAATACCTGTTCCAATTGTACGCTTATGTACTAAATACTATAATGTGTTGAAATTAGGAAGGTTGAATTTAGAAGAAGTGTACCGACATTTTAGTGGAGGGAGAGTGGAAATCCATTTAGGAAAATACACCCTCAGTACTTCCAACCAGGATTGAACCCTGATCTCCCCATTATCGTCAGTCTAGTCTAACGTGAGAGTGATGCCTTATACCATGTAGCCAATGAAGTGGGTTAGGCTATAGTTAAAAAAAACTCGTGAAGATGAACGCAAAAAAATGTTAATGTGTGTTTACCAAAAAAAAGGTTTCTTCCTCTAAGAATCATCTGAACATTTATAATGTTTTATGTTCACATCTGTTTGTTGTTTTGAACCAGGTCTGTTCCATCGCGTGGTGCTCCTGAGTGGTTCGGTGCTAAGCCCGTGGGCCGTCGTTCAACAGCCGGACTCTCTCCGCACCCTCGTCGCCGAATACACTGAATGCACGCCCCTCGACGAGCGGGAAGACATCGCCCCCTGCCTGAGGACGAAACCTCTGCACACCTTGCTCGACTTCCGACACGACCCTCCCCGTTTCCTCCCGCGCTTCGGTCCCTCCCTCCCCGCGGAACCCGCCCACTCCATGGAGCACGCCAACGAGGCGTTCATCTCCTGCGAGCTGATGCTGGGGGCGACGACCGCCGAGAGCTACCTTGACTTCAACGCCGCCGATATCCAGTACGGTTTCGAGGAGGACCAGAGGAACAGGGTGCTGAGGACGTACGTGAGGAATGCCTACGTCTACCACCTGAACGAGATATTCTCGACGGTTAGGAACGAGTACACGGACTGGGACAAACCGATTCAGCACCCGATCAATATCCGGGACTCTACGATGGAGGCCTTGAGCGACGGTCACACGGTGTCTCCTCTGGTGAGGGTGGGGTACCTCCACGCGAGAAGGGGCGCCAAGACGTTCTTCTTCCACTTTGGATACCAGACCAAGGAGAGCGACTACCCACAGGTAGACTCATCCGATGTACTGTATGATTCATCCGGGAAGAGATTTTCTTACCCGTTTCGATGATCGATAGGCTCTGGGCAAACATTTTGGTATTGAGAATTTAAATATAAGAATGGGCTGCCAAATAAAATACGATGTTTTTGGTAGACACAATTTAGTATATAAAAAGAGAAAATTATATATAAAGCATAAAAAAATAATATACGTTTTAAAAATTAGAAATTTGTGATTTATCGGTTTATAAAAGTTGAAAATAATAATTAATAAAGAATATAGATGGAATCCGGTATGTTTAAGAATGTTTATAAAAGGTATTTATAAACTTTTCAACTTACTAAATTCAATCAATATTTTTAATATACCTTAGATCCATTATCGTTAAAAGCCTGAGGCCTAGGACAGTTTTTTATTCAAGCCATATATTTTCCATAGGCCTATTATAGCTTCATATTCCTTATAAGACAGTTACAACATTCAGACCCCGGCCATTTAATTTATAAATGTGAAAGAGTAATCGCACATTTCAGCCATGCCGGGAATTGGCACAGGGACCCTAAGCTCAGTAGTCAGACACAATACTGACTGAGTTAACGCGTCGGATCTATGTATTATTTAATAACTATTGTTTTCATTTTTTTATAAACCAATAAATCATACATTTCTATTTTATTTTTTATGTTATTTTATATAAAGCTCCTTTTTACAAATCAATATTTTGAAATATTTTCTAAAATGTTGTAAAAAATTAAGACGGTATAAAAAATAGGTAAGTGTTTCTCTAATAAAACATAGTTTACTGGGATGAATGCAACTTTTTCATATATTTTATCATTTCTTTAATGTCGGGTGTGAATTCAGTAGTTGAGATTCTTAAAACTGCTTGTAATATTATTTTTTTTTTGTGATTTTGTTATTTTCCCAACTAAATTTAATTCTATGTAATTTACTTTTACGGATTATTTAAAATTGTGATTTCAAGTCAAGGCCCTCATGAAATGTATTCGAAATATCTTTCTGAGATTTTTACGAACCTCTATTATCTAGAATATCATAGGATTCGAGAAATCGAGGATTCGATCGATCGTTCGTTCTCTAATATTTAGTTCAAATAACACGCTGACAAAAGTCTATATGGTTGATTGAAATGCTAAAACAAGTTATATGTCCCACCGCTAGAAAGCGCTAGTGCGCTGGTATGATTGAAAAAGGGAGGCGGCAATAATATTATGTTTATCTTTTCCTTCAAGACTGCCTGCTGGTTTGGGAGGGGGGAGAAAGACAAAAGGAGAAGCTTTACATTTAATGTCAAATAAAATTAATCAGAGTTAGAACATACTAGAATCTTTAAGGATATTTCATATTCTAGGATTTAAAAATATATTGAACTTGAGACTCAAGAAAAAATTGAATTGTATATTGTTGTATATATTTATTGCGCCTTATTGGTGGTTCTAACCCATTGTAATTGTAGAAAAAAAAATTATCTTCCAGTCCCAAGATTATTAACTTAACACTTACCTGAATATATGAACATTATATATTAATGGATTAGAGAAAATAATGTTAACATTTAGCTAACTATTATTTATACTTACTATAGTTATATTATATTTCCTCTTTTGTCAATATTCTTTTCCCGTGACACGTATTTGAACTCCTGAATCGGGATTTGTAGATAAAGCAATGATTTGGATTGGAGACTCGTAATTCGTTAGTAGAAGATTCGACCCAACTCTAACAATTAACTATATTTGATAGGCTGCAAATTATTGTTGTTTGGACACCTTAATGTAGAAATAGAGTGTGGGAAACCATTTAGAATAAAACACCTTAAATAAGTTATATATAACATTAGTTTTTTAATTCTCTCTCTGTGTATGTACTGAATGTCCTTCAAACATACCCAATGCTAAACTATATTAAAGCTTATCCATTTTAGCAGTCAAAAGACACGTTTATATTGGTATATTTCACATATTATTATTTATATAGATCACCCACCCTACCACATACATACA
Source organism: Timema californicum (assembly GCA_902141385.1). Taxonomy (NCBI): domain Eukaryota; kingdom Metazoa; phylum Arthropoda; class Insecta; order Phasmatodea; family Timematidae; genus Timema; species Timema californicum. Next base: position 31,434 of record CABFOW010000257.1, read on the forward strand.
TACATACATACATACATATATACATACATACATACGGTACATACATACATACATACATACGGTACATACATACATACATACATATATACATACCTTACATACGGTACATACATACATACATACATACATACATACACACACACATACATACATACATACATACATACATACATACATACATACATAACATACATACATATATACATACATACATACGGTACATACATACATACATACATACATATATACATATATACATACATACGGTACATACATACATACATACATACATACATACATACATATATACATACCTTACATACGGTACATACATACATACATACACACATACATACATACATACATGCATGAATGCATACATACATACATAAATACACATATACATACATGCATGCATACATACATGCACACATGCATACATACATACATACATACATACATACATACATACATACATACATACATAACATACATACATACATACATAGACACATACATGCATACATACATACATACATATATACATACATACATACATACATACATACATAGACACATACATACATACATACATAGACACATACATACATAGACACATACATACATAGACACATGCATGCATGCATACATGTCTCCTTTGCCCTCCCCACCACCAATCCAGCACTTATATAACTATATAAAATTATATTATGTCTCATATTCATGCTTTGTCTTTGTGTGAAGACGTAAGAACTTAAATATATTAAGGCCTACATATATATCAACATTTTGAAAAGAAAAACAAAATCATACTTCCCCTTTTCCTTTTGTTGTGAGTTTTTATTACTGCTCACTTGATTATTTTTAGTTTTCTTAGAAATAACGCTATGCTCCCTCTTTTCCTAAATCCTATACCTTCTCTTCCTCCCCCACTCCCCTCGACTCCTCGTGAAAGTTCCCAAAACCTTGCGCAGCAGCTCTTGTGTTTTTTGACGTTTTGTCTCCTATATAAAAAAAAAAGTGTTGTTAGCATGCTGTGTTGTCACATCTTGTGCAGCGACTTGGCAGCGTGCGAGGGGAGGATGTGACGTATATCCTGGGACTTCCGTTGGTCGGGGGCTACCCTTATTTCCCCCAGAACTACACGCGCCAGGACATGGGGGTGGCAGAGGCTGTGCTCAACTTCTTCACCAACTTCGCGAAAACAGGGTAATCATTCACATTGAAAATAATGTTGTTGTTTTTTGTTTAAGTTAGGTTAAATGTCTGTGATGTAAAATGATTTATTTTTTATACATTTTATTAATATACGTCTCAATAGAGACATATAAGTAATATAAGCATACATTAATTACGATCTAACAAATCATTAGGCTAGATTCAAACGTGCTAACTTCCTACCCTTGCTGATATATATCACACATAAAAAGTTTCTAGTTTAAATTGAGACTGTATTTATTTTATTAGAGGACTAATATCTCTGGGCGAATGAACTAAAGCGTATGATTGCTATAGCATTTGGTCTCCGTTCGGGGTACGAATCCCGGCTGGTTTCACTGGAGGTGACTTTCGTCATGTGACTTCATGTCTTCTCTCGATGAAAATGGGGCTATTTCATCTGAACAATCCTACTCATCCTTAACGTGTATATTAAGTTTATTGTTATTCTATTTTGTACTATGATTACAAAATAGAAATAGAATGTTAAGTTTGTCCTTAATTCGTAATGTTTTGTCAGATTCTATTAATTAAATTTCTACTCCATTTTTCAAAACAATAAAAACCTTACCAAGTGCGTTGCCCTCCATTTTTATATGAATTCAAAATTGTTTTTTTAATATGAAACTAACTTTGTCTTTTCTTACAAAATAATTTCTTTACAGACATTCGGGGGTTATTTTTCGCTTAAAGACACACACACACGTTTCATTTTTATTTATTTTTTCCATCCACAAATTGAAGTTAATGTCTAGAAGAACAGTGTTCTCGTAGGGTGTGAACTCACGTGTAAAGAAAGTGAACTTTATAATGTTCTTCCAGCTCCTTCCCCCTCCCCCCTTCATCCTTGATCTTTGTGTTACGTGCGCCACTTTGTGGGAGTTATAACGGGGAATGGGGGGTGGGGGTGACGTGTATCCTACTATGACATCATCTGGTAACAAATAAATAATGTCATCATTTCTTCCTTCCTAACGCTCCTACTAACAGCCACAACAATCCTCCAACAACTCAAAATCTTAAAAAAAAAAAATAGAGAAGAAGCTCCGCCAACAAACTTCATTTTCAACCATGTTGTTGCGAAGTCTTTGAAAAATAAAAAAAGGTTTGGAGTAAAGAGAGTAGTATGGGGTTACTTCCCCCTCACACCCCTTCTTTTTTTATACCCTTTTATTTTACATTCTCTCCCTTGCTAGAAGGCCCCGCGTTTGTTGTCTTTGTTCCACCTTTCC
>CABFOW010000257.1:37132-47296 GCA_902141385.1 Timema californicum
CGATCCCCCCCAACAAGACCTACCCACAAGTGTTCTTGTCATCTCAGTCATGAACCATGCGTGCTGTGTTTTGAACTTAAACTAGAACTATGGTTTCTAAATATAGTAATGCGAGGGCATATACAAATTGGGCTCTTGGGTGTGTATACCTTCCCTTGAAATTGTTGAACCCACCCCCACACCACCCCCCGCCCCCTTTCTTTCGTGTTTGGTAAATTGAATCTGATAATACCCCTAAACAGGCATACATACACATCTCTCAATCAACACTTTCCTCCATATTTCCCTCTTGTATAAAAACAATAATATGTATAAAATATGTCCACTTTATAATGAACCCCCTTCCCTTAGAATTAATAAATTTCCCTCTCCTTTGAAGTTATGAATATTGTCCTTTAAGACTGTATTGCTTGGAACATTATTAAATCTATTTAAGATTCTATTTTATAAATAATTGTTATTTTATTCAAATATGTATCCATATGATATCATATGATGTTTCATTTATGAATTTGAGGATACCAATGGAAAATACCTTCAAATACATAGCGAGACAAAATAATTCGTGAAAGATATCCATAAGGCGAAAAAATTGCTACTCACGTTAATTGGGCGTGGTAGCTTCCAATTATTTGGCATATATTATATGTGCTTAGAGTGGTATTTAAATTAAAGATCCAAGATGCAGCCTCCACTCTACCCTTTTTTAGTGAAAGGTTCAACATAAAATTTGATTCTATCATTTCTTCTTCATTAAGCTAGTATTTTTTCATGTCTAAAATATTTCGGAAATATCATTCACTTATTCATTAGAATAGCAGCCTACTTCTTACTTTAATATATCTACAGTCCAAAAAAAACATTTTTAGCTTTAATTATTATTATTATTAGCACCGCGTCTTACTACCCGTTCGGATTATACGCACTAGTTTTAACTAAAGTACAGTCTTATGTTTAATTCCACTAGTCCTCCCCTCGCAACACAAATAAAGATAAGTTTTCTCTATCATGTAACGGCATAGTAATAATAATAATAATAATAATAATAATAATAATAACATGAAAATACTTTTTCAACATATTAAGAGAGACAAAAACTTATTTTACCACAATTATTTTCTTTTCAACAATAAGTATTTACAAGGTAGAGTTAATAGATATTTTAAATAACTTCTGTTTATTTTTAAATAAGTTGCCTTTTTGGTGAACTCGAAGTTATTTTGCGAAGTTACGCACCTAAAGGCTCTAACCACTCGCACATAAACGCCAAAGTACACAATATAAAGTGAGGGAAGAAATGGGGCTGTTCACCCTGCGAGGCCCTTTGTTTATCTACTGATAACATTTCCCCTCTTCCGTTGGCGAGTACAAACACACTCTCTACTATTTGCACCTGAACAACATTGATTTGCATTCATGAAACTTTTTTAAACTACATCCTGGAAGAAAGATTACTACAGGCCATTTCCATGAATGAACCTAATATCCTTAGCTGCATCGGTGACCTGGTGGTCTAGGGGTAAGGTGTCTGACTTCTGTTCTGGGGGTCCCGGGTTTAATCCTCGGTCTCAGTACAAATTTATCTAAATGCCACGCCCTTCCTTCACCTCTGACAAGACGTGTATTAATCACAACTTGTGAATGTGGGGAATGCCAGGCCACCACCGTGGTTCGGATATCCATTTCATCTCACAATCACCCTACCATTACACATTAGCGTGAGTGCGTATAACCCGAACGGGTAGTAAGACGCGGTGCTATTAATGATAATTCTTAGCTGTATCCGATTTTAAAATTTTATGTTTACAAGAAAAATCTACTTCAAGAACACACAAATAATATTGTGACAATGAGAGGTTATATTTAGAATTATATAAAAATGTATTATTTTTGTTTCAATGTCTTATTTTTAAAACTCACCGAATAAAACGTAAAAACGTACATTAACATGTGAAATACAATCTTGATTTGCTGCTACGTCACTTCAATATGAGCAGTTCAATATTGTATTAAATAGTATCTTATTTTATTTATTTATAAGTTGTGGCTTGGAGAAAATATCCCAAACCATCACTTTCTATATTAGGAAGAAAATACAATTTATTTCTACGTTCAGAATTACTACATTTGTTTATATTTTGTTACTAACCTCCTCGTATTCATGATTACATATTTTTTTGTTTCCTCTTCCTTTTTTACCATCTTTCTCTCTCTCTCTATCTCCACAACGTCGGCTCTATGTTTTGCGGGAAGCAGCAACTCCAGAAGTGTAGGGACAACCACAATCACTTAGCGTAGCGACCTTTGGGTGGAAAGAGCCTACGTAGGAAATAGATTTCAACTGCGGATGACAACAAATAGTATTCTTGCGACGATAAATATAGTTTTCTTCTATCTTCCCTCTCATCTCCTGACCTCTCTTCACTATCTCTTCTTTTTTTCACCCCTAAGAGCCAAATCCTCCGTTTTTCTCCTTTCCCTTTTCTTTGACGCAAGAAGTGTGCTCGAAGTAAAAGATATAATTCATAGTAGTTTGAACTGTGTGAGAGGTGGAAGTTTGAGGATGGAAAGAAAAGTATTCGTTCTTTGAAAATCAAGTTTTTTTAGGGGTCGGGGTTGCGGGGGGGGGGGGTGAAGTATTTTCCTTTCTATTGATAGCATAACTCTTTTAACTCTTTTGTGTTTACAGCTTATTATTTGGTTCCGTATCATTTATAACTTTTTTGGGGATGAGCTACTCCTTACCTTTCATATGAGTCGTACGAAGTTTTTAGTTGTGTCGTAAGTAGTTTTTTTCCTCCTTCAAATAAGTGAACACTTTCGGAAGTGACAAAAAAATATTTATTGATGGAGTGAGCTTAAAGGTTTGGAGAAAACTAACGTTTGTTCAATTAATTATTGTAAATGAACAGCGAAGCTTGGGAGGATCGAAATGATCTATTACGGATTCAACATCAAGTTTCATATTCAAAAGTTTGAAAAAAGGAACCTGTGCTCGAAAATTGTATCCTGGATAATTCGGTGAAAGAGCATTAGCACATTTAACCAAGAGTCCCAAGTCTGATTTCTGTGTACAGGTGTTATTTTTATATTTACGAACATGTACTGATATCGATAGAAACTGCACAAACTGGACAAAGAACGAGGGAAACCCGAATTTAATGGGCCATTCCCCCTCCCCCTTCCTACCTTACGTGATGTATGTCTTATTACCCGTCCCGGTTAATGGCGTATTAATACTAATGGTATAAAGATAAGGCTGTTAAATGAGAGGGGGTTTACTTTAATTTGTTTGGAGGGATATAGTAAAAAACACTTTGGAAATAAATGTTTCACCTCACCCCGAATTTGTTCCTGTCGTAGCTAAAATTAAAACGCTACGTGTATAAGCCATTGAGAGCCGTATATATGGTCGATATTCGGAGGTAAGTCAATCCCTCCTTCAACCAGAACCGCTTGTTATTCGTATCCGAGGGGATTGATTGACTCCTGGTAGACTATAAATACGACTATATGTCAACGCCAAAGATTTTAGATGCCGCTTCAAGTTGGTTAAGATTCACATCCAACTGCTTTTAAAAAATATCTATTTTAAACAACATTCAATCAAATATTTACACATAGGTGTCCATTCGTCCCGTATTTTTCGGGACATTCCCGTTTTTTTGTCGATTGTCTAGTTATCAGTAAATGTCCCGGAAAACGTCACGTTTTCAAAATGCAAGGTTTTTGATCATATTTTGAAATTTGTCTCGCCGGATTAGGATAAAATCCTTTTGTTAGTAATAATAATAATTTAAACTACATGTTATATTTAATTATTTATTAAATTTTCAGTTCCTAATATCTAAATTATATTAATTTCAATTTGAAAGTCAAATTTTAAACAAAATATAAATATAGACTGTGATTTTTTATTTATGATTATAAATTAAATTAACTAGAATAAAACATTTTAAAACTTAATTATATATTTAAAATATCTGTCTCAAATTGGACAGAGTAATAAATTGTCAGCCTATTATATATTATATGTATATATTCTCACTATAAATGTAGGCCTATATGAATATAAAAATTTACACTCAGTGTGTGTGAATATGCTGACAATTTCTTATATTCTATATTTATGTACTGTATATATATATATATATTTAATAATGTAAAGCAATCATTTTCGACAGTAAATCCCTTAAGTTTTTCAAAACAGTTATTTATCTTATTTTCTTTGTTTAATGAAAGCCAAGGATGTGCCGGAAAATCTCCCATCCAAAAAATGGAAAGCTGCACTTTCATAAAACGAACATTTATTTAGAGGGAAGTTCATTTAGTTATTCCCAAAATTATTTTAAATGTTCTTTCTTACACAAAATTAAACCTTTACTTCTAATATTATCAAATCAAAAGTTTTAAAAAAATGTCAATAATGAGGGCATGATTTAAAGAAACGATCCCCAAAGCTCTAATGAACCGACTTAAATATTATTTTGTTTATGAAGTTAATAGTAAAATATGTTATATTGGATGATGATCTAGAGTTTATAAATCTCTAATTTACATTTTTAGGGGCTACAGTTTAAATCTGTCATTGCCAATGGAAGCAAATATATTTCATGTTAACCCTAAATATAGTTTATGAGTTTTAGTGAAGGACGTTGGTCACTTGATCCCACATTCTAAAATAAGTGTACAATACATATGGTGTTGTAATACTATCGGTTATTCGCGCCTCTTTTTTGGGCGTCGATCGTAGTACTATGTGATCAATCACCCCGCTTCGGGCGTCGATTGATACACAACGGATTAATTCCCTTATATTTGAATGCTGTGATGTTTTTAAGGTTGTATAAAGCTCCGTGATCGAGCGCTTATCATCAATGTACGGAAAAGATACCGTTGAATCAGCTGTGTATAGCCCCGTGTTCGAGCACTAATTAAATCGGTATATTAATATAATTAAAGAAAGAGAAATGTTGATGGCTGTTATTTCACACATGGTTTATTTATATTACACCAGTAAATTACTTGCACATATTTCAATTAAATATTTCATATCACTGCACACTTGTGATATAGATGTGATTTATTTTATAATGTGCTAGACTGTGGCTGACTTGTGCGTGAGCGTGATCTCGGTATAGATGTTTGGTCCCGGAGATCATCCTCATGCCATAAACATACGCACAATGGTTTATATATGACATACCCCTTGCATTTCTCCCCTGGTCAACAATGTAAAAACTAACCAATAGAAAGAGTCCTGGCGACACGTTTTGTGAAGGCTAGCTTCTTATTGGTATAGAGAAATGGCGTCTTCTGCCAAATACTATGAAGTTGTTTCTTTTCACAAGAAACAACGCAATAGATATTTTAACAAGAAAAATGGTATAAAAAATATATTTTAGGGGTGAAGTCCTTTTCACTTCATTTCTGAGAAGCGCATGTTTCTTCATGGATGAATCTTAAAAGGATAATCTACCTATATTACTTTAAAGAAAAATTACCTTCATCCATGACTTCTTACATAATTTAGATTAATCCAAATCAATATCATTACAGTGTTTTTTTATTATTTACGATCCTTAAAAACTAGCAGTAAAGAACAGGACGGATTGTAAAAGATCTCCCCAACCCGAGATGGAATTTTTAAATTGAGAGTGAAAGTGGCACTTGGCTGATTCCTTTCTAACAAGGGAAATCACCCAAGAAGAGAGGAGGACGCTCCCTTGTTTCGCGGTGAGGGTGCAGGAAGCCCTCGCAGTGGCCATTGGAGAAACACTCGTGATTACACTATCAAACAGACCGGATGTGTTTTAAACACTCATGTGGTCACTAATCTCAACTTTCAGTGTTTATACAAAATATTTAAACTACCAAAACTAAAGTGTGGAATAAATTAATCCTAATTGTTAATGTGCTATCTTTAATTTATGTAATCTTAAATTCAAATTAAACCCAGTATAATCATAAGTAGGGAACGTAAAACTACCTTGTGTCCGAACACAATATATTTAAATTTATCGTTGAGATATATCTGACGCACGTGAATCCAGGGTGATCAGGTCATTTACTAACCCGGGCAGGATCCAAACCAAGGACGCTAGAACGTCAACTGGACACCTCTTTATTTTTATAACATTTGCTAAAGGGGGTAACTAGTACCACCTAATTTTGTCCGAAAATAATTTTATTTTTATGGCTTTATATCTCTTCCAAACATCAAAAATAGAAAAGCGAATCAACATCATGTTTCATAAAACTAAATAATCATGGTGAACGCCTTTGATTTTGTCTAAACCTTGGGGACAAAAATTATCACTAAAATTCATTTGTGTCACTAAAGAATATGACGACCATTCATTCTGTAACTTTTTTCCCCCGAAATATCGATTTTTTTTTTCCCCTTGACACTTAAAAGTTTTGCCATTAGCATACAATTTAATGTTTGTGTCTATGACTGGAATATATGAATCTATATATATATATATATATATTTGTGTGTGTGTGTGTGTGTGTGTGCTTGTTCGCTTGCTGCGGATTCGCTCGTTTTGATTTGCATAATGTCTCGGACAATATCTCTTAAAACCCCTTAACCAAGCGTCTATTATATCTGATTACATTACTCCAGTAGGTTTTTGCATGGTTTTGAATGCGTACTCAGACAAAAACCTGATGTTGGAACTCTCACTGAATGTGTAGTGGGTAATGGAAAGTAGTAAGCGTATATGTCTAGTTTCTGTGGGCCTAAACTAAACAGAATACATCCCCGTTCCCCTATATCCCTATTCTCCCCCACAGGTACCCCCACCAATAAAAAAACTAACGTATGTTTCTTAGAAAGAATATTATTGGTAATTATTGGTTAAATTGTATTTTTATATACAATTGTTTGTTTAGTTTCTGTTTTTAATTTTTGGAAAACAAGAAATAAAAATCTAAATAACCGAGCGTGGTGAGGTTATTTTTAACTTGAGCATTTGGCATTTCATATGTCTGTTTTAAACCTTTGTTAAACGTTAACTGCCAAATGTTTGGGCCAATTTTAACAAAATCTAGCTTTTACATTCTTTAAACTAAATCCAAACAACTTATATACATGATTTTTCTATTTGCTTATCAATTTCAAGAGGGTGTCCACTCAAAAATCAATTTGTTTTCTCTACGATAACTGCCAAATGTGTGGACAAATTTTAATTAAACTTGTCATGGAATATTTTTTTAACCCAAACCGAACAATGTATACAAATTTGTTGTTTTTTATCTGGTATTTGTTTTAAGATCGCGGCCACTCAGAAATATATTTATCTGTCTCTCTTTTACACGATCAATGCCAAGTTCATTGACCAATTTTAACTAAATGTGGCAGGGATATTCTTTGATCCTGAGCCAAAACATCTAATTACAGAGTTTTTCAATCTTATTATCCGTTTCAGTATGGAATTTGATAAATGGTATTTCGTTTAGCAGCTAATCTCAGGAGAATTAAATTTAAACATTTAAGCAATCGATGGGGTACCTAAGGTTTATTATTTTTAAATTTGGTATGTGTTGTGAGACTGAGAGGGTGTAAAAACTGCAGGTAAGTCACACTCTATAAACTCACCCCTGATTCACCCTCATGAGAGTTTGACCTAGTCCTGACCAATAGGGATAGAGCTAAGAACGGCAGTAGAGCTTAAGTGCCTTTGACAAAACAGTTGAGTTTATTTGTACCATGTGTAACATCCAGTTCGGAATATGCACGCCTATTTTCATTATTGAAAAATTTAGAATTGAAAGTAAATGTACCCACATTTTCGTTGAATAAGAGTGAAAAAATCATTTTAATAAAACATAAATATAAAAAATACATCCAATTGGTATTCTCACCATCGCCTGCAAATCATAACCAATGAAGTCGATGACTTATCCAACGTGTCCGGCGATGTGGTTGATAATTTAGTGGAAAAAGGTGGACTTAGGCCCTTCTTATAATCTTCGTGTTATAAATGTATCCATTTGATTATCATTCCCCTCCCCCTCGCCCCACCCCAAGCACTTTCTACAGCAACGATGGAAAATGGTTTCATGCCTTGAATACGCAACGGAAATTAAAATAAAAGTATATGTTTTATTTTTAAAGCTTTTTTTTTTTAATTTATAAATTCTTTGGGTAAATGTGATACGCGAATCCAGTTACTGATTAATCGTTAGACGCTTCACGGAACGAAAATTTTCCACGCGGGTAGTAGAGCAAATTCAATATCGAACAATGCAGAACCACTCTCCCCCTACCCCCATAAGAAACACCCGTATTTATTTCCAAATCCAACCGTATTGCCTTACACAGTAATGATTAATATATGAAAAGGAAAAATCGGCTGAATACCAAAACATTTTAATATAAATAAATGAATACAATTTCCTAAATATTACTTTGCTTGCTATATTTGTCATGTTGTTTGTCATTATTTTCTCCTCTGAGTTAAATTTCAATATTGAGTAGATAGACGATTCTCAAGTCCTTTAAATTATAAAATGTCTGTAAGTTCGGATGTCCTTTACAAATCCGATAACCGTTTATTCTTTATTTATCCAAACGATAAAATATATCGTAGGCCTACTCAGTTAGTTTGAAAAGGAATCATACACATAGATATGTTACTTAACAGCGTTTCCTACCTGTGACGCCGCGGCGATTAAAGATAAGATTTGTCTTGTAAGTGAATTTAAGTTCTATTCGGCGAGTTTTAGAGGTATAACGTTTAAACAAAAATAATAAACTCATAAGTAATTCTAAAAATAGTCATACAGTGTCACAAAAGTATTTTTATCTTGAAATAGTTGTTTTGTATAAAGGTATTTTTTATATATAAATCATATATAACTTATGCCCATTTAGAAAAAGGAAACAAGAAAAGGCAATTTTAAAAAAGCCAGCCAATGTTTTCAAGACACAACTAGTACATTTGTAAACTCGTCAGAGAAAGAGGGGATGTGTTTTCAGTAGAGTATTTTATTAAAAGGGCTCTCGCAGGGTGAAATGTTCATTTTCCTCCCTCTATTTATATTTAGTACATTCGTGTCTAAGTGCAATAGTGGTTAGAGATTCGTTCCTAAGTGCAATAGTGGGTAGAGATTCGTGTCTAAGTGCAATTGAGGGTAGAGATTCGTGTCTAAGTGCAATAGTGGGTAGAGCTACGTTAAGATATCACACGCTTCGCGAAATAACTTATAATCCCCTAAGTAGGTGACGTCGTTAATACGTTCTAATATTGTGTGTATCGCAGGGACCCGAATGAGCCCCGGATCCAGAAAACTGACTACGGTACTGTGAAGGAGAAGACGCGGTATCGAGGACTCACTTGGGAAACATATGAGACCAACAGTCAGCTTTACCTCAGCATCAGTGAGTATATATATATGTTTGTTTTTTTATTTTCGTTGAATTAATATGATGGACACAAGGTAAAAAGAAGGGCAAGTCATGATACTCACATTTTTTCAGGACAAAAACTTTTATATCTCAAACTCCATGAGGGAAGATACAAGAAATTACCTTTTTTTTTATTTAACCCAAATATGTCTAAAGCTTGATTTATACGCTCACCGAAAATAGAGAACAGAATCTGCTGGAAAGATGCATCAACTCACACTCTGTATGTTGTTGATAAATGATGCACTGCAACGCAAACTTATACATCTGATTATCAACATATTTTAATTTCTAGCGGGTACACATAATTTTTAGATCATTCTCCCGATGGATGTTTTCAAATTATAACGCTGTGTCGCGGCACAATCCAATACATCGATAAACACGCTTTACATTAACATGTGATTTCAAATCTCTTCACAACGGACAACGAAACTGTCTGCGGTCTTCTATCTGTAGAGCACGCGCCTTTGTCAAATACGCATGCGCACTGTTTTGAGATGGTTGTTTCTGAGATTTGATTGTTTCTCCTGTGCCGAACATCTCGGGAAGATCGGATGAAGTAGCGATGAGTTGAACTTAACAGAACAGCTCGCGCTTCTGTGGCAAATATATTGTGATTGGCTTAGAGCTCGTCACGTGACCCCATTTCTGTTTCGCGTTTGTTGTTCAGTGAACGTGTAAATCCACAGTAGCTCGATTTGAGTTAAAATTGAACTTTTTTTCACACACAACCCCCCCCCCCCCCC
>CABFOW010000257.1:47305-103658 GCA_902141385.1 Timema californicum
CCCCCTCCATACCCTTCATATGTGAGGTAGGAACATATTGGCAACTGAACAGGAACTTTTTAAATGAAAAGAAAAAGTCGTGTTCAAATTCCGTGATGTCCATAACAAATACTAAATGTAAGTTAAAAAAGTATTTTTTTAAATGAAAACCGTTCAAATACTAACTTAGGCCTCTCCGTAATACCCGGCCAATGAATGCTCTCCTGAGTGACGAGACAACGAATCGCAGATAGGGTTTCAACACACTCAACATACAGTGAGAAATAAACGCCCTAAGGTAAGCGCCCACTGGGTCGGTACAGTACGGACCGCAAGGACGGAACGAGAAGTACAACTAATTCGTAACACTATTTGTTACCAAGATGCGCTCACTACGTTGGTACCACTGGCAACGAAATCTCCGACGTTCCGCCATTCGACAGGAATTCCGGGCGAGGGAATTAAAATCCAGTGTGGTCTGAAATTTTTGGCGCCATCTTCAACCAGATCAGGAAATAATGTGTGGTATTCGCCAAACATAAGTCTTGTCCTGTTGATATTGTGATCCCAGAATCGTAGTTTCCTACATTTTATTATCTCCTCTTCAATAGAAAGGAAACTAATAACAAATTCTTCCTCGTTTTCCATATTTAAATAAACGGTGAGATATACCCTCACAAAAGCACAATTATAAAAATGAAACTAATCCAACAATAACAGAAATGCAAACAATACTTCCTTGAGCACGCAAACGAGAAGATCACCTTCTGGCTCAAGAGCAGCTGCGTGATCCGAGTCTCCGCCCGTGCCGGCAGTGCAGATAATGCCCCTTACCCCCCACCCACTCTCCCTCTCGCTCCACCCCCCAAAAATGTGCGGTCCGTGCGGTACCATCCCAGTGGGCGCTTACCTTTACACACCACTGTTCCGCAAACGCCGCGGGGTGCACCGAGACATTGAATTAGGTGTGCCATGAGGTCACAGACCAGAGCACCACTCATCTCTGTTCAAGAAGAACACGAATCAAAGTGGGTTCTAGAGGTATCCATAGGTCGGCCGCATTTCGTACTAGCTCGTATTTACTAATATTTTGTATACATCTTAAAAGATCAAACTCTTTCTCACGCACGTGGTTGATTTACCCCAATTACTAACGATTCAAACCAAATTTTTTCAAATGTTAAAGAAGCGAGTACAAGAAAAAAAAAGTTTCAACCTTTAGTCTTGGAAAATTCTTAGGTAATTTTACGAAAAAAAAATAGTAAATACCTTCCTAATAATGATTTACCGCACAACCGTTGAACTGGATTCATAATCCATTTTCTGCTGCCACGGCGCGTAGCCAGAGTAAAACAGCGAGCTACAAAAATATAGGCTTGTTAAGTGTACAGTGAACTAAAACGGTATGTGGAGCACTGGCCTGGACCAAAAGACCACTGATACGCGTAGATGATAAATTATTAACAAGAACTTATATTTACACAATATAATTGAGTAGCCCGCTTTGATGTCCTCGTGTCAGGTGTCACGCTCTCAATAGACTGGAGGGGGATTTTCTTAATTGTTTTCCACTCTTCCTCCGCCCAAATGTAGGTACACTTCCTCCAATTCAACCATCCTCATACATAGCACATTAGCTTAGTTAGTGCATGCATATTATTTGTTTAACCCAAATGGTTATTAAGGTGAGAATGTAGGTAAAGCAAAAAAATATATATTTTTGGCAAAATAAATAAAATATTGCTTCAGTAGAAACATGATAGTTTAATTTTACTTCATATAGTGATAAACGTTGTTGAATATCTGTCATACAAATAGAGACATTAAAGGAGAAACTTTTTAAAAGAAGAGAATATTTGTCAATTAATTCCAGAACACCCTTGACAGATATTCAACAACTGCTGATATCACCATGTGAAGGAAACTAAGCTATGTACAGTAGACCCATGGCTTCTTTGGTGCCGACTGACAGCTCACAGCTGACTTCTGACAGTTAACATTTAGGTATATACCTAAATTTCTACTGTCAGAAGTGACAGCTGCTAAACACATGTTTTAGCAAATCATTTTGTTCGGCGTAGCGATACATAATTTGGTCTGGTAACTTTTCAAATCTGTCAACTGTCAGTCAGCACCAAAGACGCCATGGGGCTCCTATATTTCTACTGGATAATTATTTGATTTATTTTGACCAAAAAAAAATTCAATAAAAACAAAAACACTTAACTATTCTCACGTCCCCTATATCTCCACCTTAAGCCGGTCCCACACTTTTCACGAATGCTAACAAATGTTCGTGTATCTGGTGACTGTCTGCCCGAGTAGTGTAGGCGAATTTTCATTCGAATATGCGGCATTTAAGGTGTTTCGCCTTAGGAGCGGTATCTTGACACGAATCAAAGGAAGTGAATGTTCGCCCCTGAAGTCTTGGCGAACCTTCAAAACGCTCCCACTCTATACTTCAATTACTAATACCAAATAGCCATGCCAACTTATGTTTGCTTTGGTACGAATTTTGTCAAACTTGTTACAAACCCAGAACACTTAACAAACGTTTTGAGTGGTTTTGCAGCCTTTATGATGTCATCCCTTGCGCAATCCATTGTGAATCGGATGCCGACTACCACTGGAGGGAGTGATTTGACTGAATATTCACAATAAACATTCGCGAAAAGTGTGAGAAGTTTATAGAAGGCAAATATTCCTGTAGATTTTACTACAGGATTGAGTGACGGACGTAGACGAATATTCGGTCGTAACATTCGTCCACAATTCGTGAATAGTGTGGTACCAGCTTTAAGATGGTATGCTTTAAATGTATTGGAATGTTGATGACGTGGAGGTAAAAGTTCGAATCTAGGTCAAAAGCACAAGGTTTTTGGTTATTTTACCCACGTGTGATGCAAGTGCATTTCCTCTTAATCTACCCTATCACTTTCTATCACATATAATAAGTCGTTCATAACATTGGTATTGACTTAGAATAAGTCGTTAATATCCTTGATATTGAACTAATCAATTAAAACAAGAGATGCCTTGTCGTCTGAATAAGTAAATTTATCTTTCCCGAGAATTACGATTTATGTAACTCACCTATGTGAACGTTCCCAAAATTATTTCATTATTGCAGAGGCTTCTACCCGATGTTCAATAGTTTTTATAGTATATAATTACACATTATATATAAAATATATTTATACTAAAATTATCTGTTTATATAATAATGCATGTATGGATATATGTACGTGTGTATACACAGTTTATATATATATGAAATAATAATAATATGGATGAAATCATGTGAGTACACTCATATATATATATATATATATAATATAGATTTAACCATGTGTGTACATTCATATATATACACATATGAATGTACACACATGATTACATCCATATAATTATTACTTATACTAAAACATGAACTAATGTATGTATATATAGGCGGGGAAAAATTATATGTTATGCAACACAAATTAGTTAAGAATAGTTAAGATTATATCTAATATAATAAATTATAATATTTATCTATTCATTTATTTGAGGTATTTGGCGTGCACTTTCTGAATCTATTAATAATATGAGCACACGACTTATGTACTAACTTAAATCTAGGAAACAACACCCAGACCTCAGGCCATTGATTCTTCACTGTGGAAGGCGAAACCTTAATTTCAATAATGATAAGTTTGTTGGCCATGCCGCCAGGAATTGAACCCAGGATCCTTAGTTTAGTAGACAGACACGTTACCGACTGAGCTGTGGTGTTAAACTCTAATCTAACTAAACCTCTGTTTAGAATGTACTAATATTTTCATAAAAATAAGTTTTTTTCTTGTGGGTTTAAATACTCATTGCAATTTATATTAAAAAATTGTGATACAAATAAATAAGACCTTTTTCGTGGTCGTATGGTCTTAGGCGTCACTCTCGTGTTATGACGGGGAGAACGTACTCTAAATTCAAACCTACCCATAACTCACTAGCATAATTAGTACATACGTGTATAGTCTGAACATGTAGGAAGATGCGGTGTTAAAAAAACCTAAATAAGTTGAGAAAGAAAATATGTGAAATAGTGGTCAGGGAAAGGTTTCTCATATGGTACTACATTTCATAAAACTTATTACGTTTAGCAAGAGATGTGGTAAAAAAAACATTTTTACGGATATGTGAACGCATTTGAAATTATTACAAAAGAAATACTTGATTTCATTTTTGTTAGTAAGTAATAAGCTACCTATTTGTAACGTAGCCATATATCGTGAAACAAATGTCTTATTGCTCACTAGAATATTAGAAAAGCTTTGACGTCAAAAAAATATGCGTATTTGTTCCCCAGATAACATCAAAGCTTGGTCCTTCATTAGCATGTTTGCGATTTTTCTAGTACAAAGGTTAGAGAAGGCAGAGAAAAATTTGTTATATATAACGAATTTTTAAATTAAAAGTTTGATCAATACATTTATAGGATGCTGACAGTTATATTACTTTGTTTTTTCCTTTACATATTAATAGGTTTTATTTTATCTCAACCTTGCTTTTCAACTGAAAAAAGTGTCATTAATCAAAATAACTTTTATCTAAGGGACTTTGAAACTCTGAGGTAACATTAAAATTTGTTTTAAAAATATCTAATGCTATTAACATTATTTGTTTTTGAGTGATACGATTAATATAGAGGGTTTAGACTGCCGATGACGGGGAGATCGGGGTTCGATCCCTGTCGGGTGTACATAAGGTGGTTTTTCATAAATGGGTTTCCACTCTACCTCCACGCGAATACGGGTATACTTCTTCTAAATTCATTCTTCTTCATCTCGAGCACATTAGAATAATTTTAAATATTCATACAACCCGAACGGTTGGTAAAAAAAAGTTCTAAAAAATATTTTAAAGCATGTTTAGCACCTTAATCTATGAGGCACAAAATAGGTGTAGTAGGCCTATGGTTTGGAAAAAAAATACACCTGCATTAGATTGGAAAAATAATGGGAAAAGTACAATAATAAATCACCTCTTAAAACCCCTCCCCCCCTCTCCCATCAAATGAATCCAACAAAAATTCGAACTTTGACCTCTCCATCAATATAAGTAACTGTTGTACTAGTTTTTTTTATATATTAGTATAAAATTTAAGAAGTTTATTAAATTATTTTAGGTGTTTCTCATTCTAAATTGAGCTAGTTTGTTTAAAAAGGGTCTCTCACGGGGGATATCGTAGGAGGAAATTTTGATAAATTACAAAAACAAGTTTTTGGTGGTGTTCTTTATTAAGAATTTAATCTCATAGTTATCAAGTTGATATCATCTGATTGCCCTTGTGGTCCAGTGCTCAGAGATACTGGCTACAGTTTTAGAAATCTCGGGTTTGATCCCAGGTGCTTTCAGAATTTTCTCTGAAGAAATGAATCTAGAACTTGACCTCTCGAGGACAAATGAGAAGCTACTTGAATTAAAAAGTAGCGGCTCTGGTCTAGAAAAATGAGATTAAAGGTTAGAGGATTCTTAGTGCTGACAACATAGCACCCTTAATCCTCACAATCTTCGTCAACAAATGGAAGCCGCTTGGTTGGTATCACTCAATTGAGGGCTGACATTATGATTTTTTTTTTATTTTATCTATGAATAATGACAGTGACTTTACATATATATATATATATTTTTTTTTTAAGATGGTTTTAGTAATATTTATAACTGTAAAAAAAGTTTATTTCTATCTAATTTGGACTTTACTCCAAAGTGATCACCGCATAAGTCATTTAAACGGTTCGGTTTGAGTTGCCAAAATTCTGAATCATGAATTTTGCCAACACATTTTTTTTAAACAAAAGAAAGAGAAAAATAACACTTTCATTGCTGAAGCGCCGCCCAACTCCACAACTACTTTCGGGTTTGCCAACTCACTGAAGAGTGATATCTTCTGAAAGTATTTTTATTCAGGAAACTGATAGTTCTCTTATATATATACATACATATATGGATAAGTTACGTGTTTACTGCAGAGTGCGTAAGGTTAGCAATCTGTCATCCGACGCTGGTGCTGCGCCTCGTGGCTTTAGACTGAACTAACTGGCAACGCTCCGAGAGTTCTTGGTGTGTAGGAGACTGTTGGTAGGAAAATGGTGGGGGTAGGGGGGTTTCCATTTAATTTACTGCTACTGCCTCTTACATCCCTCCAATTTAACAAAGCTTCTCATCCACCCCTCACAATGCCCCAACCCCGTTTCTTCCCAACTTATCTTAAGAGATATTTCCTCAAGAAAAGTCTTTAACTCTCGACTTCTTGAATTTTGCCAATCTTCTTCTCAATTACCATAATATTGATTACACCCTCTGCTTCTCTAAACTAGCTCGTATTGCCCCGGGATTATTACTTTATGTAGCCACAGCAGAAACAGAACCTAAACACGACTTGGATTTCATAAGTATCTTAATACGTGATAAAATGCATAGTTAATTAAAATTTGTGTTGACCTCGATGGTTTAGTGACAAAATCAGGACCTGATGTTTATGAGTTCAATCCTAGCAGGGGTCAACAGATTTTTTCTGAGCGATAAAAATCGGTGGAACACTTCTTTCGGAGGGGAAGTAAAGCCATCGGTCCCATGTCAATTGTGACATGTAAAAGAATCCTGGAATCTATGTGAAAATACTTCTCACGAAAAAAAGAATAATTGGTAAGCCCTTTCACTCTCTCATAAAATTTCTCATGTGGCGATATAATTTGTCGGTTCTGAAAGTGCATGTTAGCTACCTCAAATATATAAATAATAAATTAATTAAAGATTGTAATGATTTTTTACGTGGGTATTTTGATTACACTAAAGTAGTATAGTTAAAACTATAGGGTTAGAGTAATGGGTCTTTTTACGAAATTTTTAACAAAATTTATTTTGGTAATTAAAAGTTTTTTTTGTTCTAATCCCCACTTAAGTGTCGGAATGAATATGAGAGAAACAAAAATGTGTCCACATTTGCGTGGAAGGTAAATAGTAAGCCAATTATTAAAAACTACCATAGGTAAGCCTACACCCGGTCTTAATTTGAGCCCAGACCTCATTGGCAGCGGAAAAAACAGACTAGACGAGCCTGAAGGTGGACTTAGATGAAAGGTTTGAAGAGATATTAGCTATCTGCAATATTACATTTGAATATGAATTTTAAGTTAAAATGCTTTAAATTTAATTTAAGGACGAGAAGACCTTATATGATAATTGTTTTAATTTGTATTAGAATTATATAAGTATATTATTTTAATATTTATAATGTTTGGGTGATAGAAAGATTAGAGTAACTCTTTTTATTTATTTACATTAATTAGTAATTATTCAATTGATCAAATATTTTTGATTATTAAATTAAATTACCTTAAGGATAGCAGAGTTATGTTTTTTGAGAGTTCTTATACGACAGAAAAGTTTACGACCTCGATGTTGTATTAAGATTAAATTCAGGTGTAGAATCTTAAAATTTAGGTCTGTTTGACCTTTAAATTCCTACATGATCTGTGTTCAGACCTAGCCTCTGATACAGATATGTAAGGTATAAACCTAACGTATGGTCTGGTAATTTTTTTTAATAATTTTTATTACCAAATGCTATGCAAATACATGAATGGCTAGCTTAAGTTCTCGGCGTAACCCGGAAGAAATGCTTTTTATTTTAATATTTGTATGTAGAAGATAACTTAAGATATTTTATTTTTGTATTTAGCACCGCGTCTTACTACCCGTTCGGTATTATACGCTTTTAAGTACTAATTACGCTAATGGATTAGGAATTGGGAAGGTTGAATTCAAGGAAGTGAACCTGCATTTGCGTGGAGGTAGAGTGGAAAACCATTTAGGAAAAACCACCCCCAGTTAACCCGACCAAGATTCGATCCTCGATCTCCCCGTCCTAAGCAATCGAGCTCAACACGACAAGCGCGTTAGCCAACTACGCCACCGAGGCGGGTAACTTAAGATATTAAAATTATGGCTTCCAGGTGCACAGACAGGTTCATGCACAGGGGCTACTTTTTTTTTACCTCTACTTGTGATAGATATCACGCAATTCTCATGACAGACAACCTCTTCACTCTAATAATATAGATTAAATATAACAGTGTGTACATTTAAAACAATCATCTGGCCAGTGCTTCCCAAAATTTAATCATTCGTGTACGCTTTTTGGGGTCGTTGTGTATATTTTTTTTTAAGTAAACAAATACCTCTTATTTTGTAAATTTTAAACTGTCATTCCTGATTTTACTATATCTTTAGTGGTAAGGCTAAGTCCCTGGCATTATTTCAAAATCCGCTTTAATTTGTTTAACGAGCTTGCAATTATAAAATTATATTTTATGATTAATAGAACTCAGTGAGGAGAGACAAAATTTTCTGAAATTCTTCATATTCCCATGGAGGCAAAGGTACCATAATTTGATAAATATGTATCTAGGCCATAACTCATTAAACTAGGTAAATGATTTTAGCATTTACGTTTTAAGCATATTACTAAGTTCTTCCCGGGAAACATTTTACAGTTTTATTTATTTAGAGAACTTAAAAACAAATTTAAAGTGATCAGTATACGATCAAAACAAAGCCATTAAATTTAAACTAGCTTATATTATGTTAATCATTCAATTACATATCTCTCAGCATAAATACTAAAAAATAATATGAGACTTAAGTAAGTGCTTCTATTTTCAAATCAAAATCCAGAATGATTTGTTAAAACTTTATCTGATAGTTTTAAAAACTGATTTTACATTTTGACATACTTTTGTAATTTTCATAAGTAAAACATAAATTTTCAACTTCATATTACTATAAAATTGTGATGAAGTTAAACTGTCTTTACTCCTAAATTGATGTAAAGTGAAAGTACATAATGTTGACGTTTGAAACTTTAATTTGTTTGAGAAAAAAGGAGGGTTGAAAAAAAAAGCCATTTATGTGTGTTCGTTATCTAAAAGACATTATCTAGTTTGATGAAGCTATAAACTGTTATTTACGTTCCTATTAAGACCATTTTGAGATTTCATAATACTACAGGAGATAAAAAGTTTCTATGAAAATTCATCTAATGCAAATGAAGTCTAAGGGAAAATAGACACCCTAGAACCAACTATTAAATTAATATTTTTTTTAAAAACTTTTCTAAATTATAGGGTGAATAAACCATTTGAGGACAGACAACCATTATTTCATGCGCATTAAACCAAAAGAGAGAAATTAAAACTTGTAATATTAAATCATTAATTTTATCGTTTGAAACAAACCACGTCAAATAATAGTAATTAGTAGGGATGTAATTAATCACGAGCATCTAAATGCATTACCTATATATTAAAATTAAAATATATCCTAGGTTTTGACAAAAAAAAGGTGGGGGGGGGGAATGTTGTCCAAACAATTAAATTTATGAAACGTTAACATTTACATTTTCTTCTTCGTTTATTCTCAAATCAACTTTTTCATATTTTTAATGGAATGCAGGGTTTTAATAAAACCCATTCTAAAACATTTTTCCCAAAAATGGAAATATATATCCTAAATTTTGTAAACTATTTGTTATTGAGATGAATTGATTTTGTAATTTATATTTAAATAACTAGCGAGTAATGAAAGGCTAACTTTTTCTTAACACTGCCACTGTGTTTGTTAGCCGAGTGCGATTTTTTGGGTACGTGAAGCAGAATATATTCTTCCACATTTGTCTGCTTGAATAACATCCTGACCCTCCCCCCCTCCCCAGTCGTAGGTCCCCCCTCTCCTCTAACCTCCCAATATCAGTCGACGTGTTCCTGATTCCCGTTCCGACTGAAGTATCCACAGGGTGGCCATATACACGGCACGTGTTCTCTGTTGGAAAATGTCCCTGGTGGCAGTCTGCCAAGCTTTGTTCTTAAGCCTCCCGGAACGGTGCCTTATGTCACACCCCAAACCCCTTCACATTTCCAACTCCCCTTTCATCTCATCGTCAGAGAGTTTCCATAAGAGGGATGCATCCCACTGGATCATCAAGCGCTTCACAAAACCTGACGCCACGAATCAACCGTCTCTTCTACAGATGAGGAAATCTTAAGGTGGGGGTGTAAGGAACGTAAGTTACTGGCAGTGTTTTAGCAGTTTTTTACATGAAAATATTATTTAGGCAAAAAAATTAATCAAATATTGTTTCAGTACAAACGCACAGTTTAATTTTACACATATGATGTCAACAGTTTTTGAATATCTGTTCTAGTGTTATTTGCCACGTTACTATTCTTTTTCATTTAATTTTCTAATTTGTAAAAGGATTTTACAATATTTTTTTTAATTTTTGGTGAATTAAAATGTGTTTCCAAGTTCGTCCAAGGCATAACTTACCTCTTTATTAATGTTCTTTAAAGTCATCGATTGAGTTGAGCTTGTTCATTGTCGTGTTTGGCCATTA
Organism: Timema californicum; assembly: GCA_902141385.1. Taxonomy (NCBI): domain Eukaryota; kingdom Metazoa; phylum Arthropoda; class Insecta; order Phasmatodea; family Timematidae; genus Timema; species Timema californicum. The sequence goes on from CABFOW010000257.1 coordinate 57,720, forward strand.
TTACTTAAGGCATAATCAGCCGATGACAATTGAGTAGTGAGTTTTGTTTGAAATGAAAATAAAAGAAGTGAGATATTTATTTGGACAGAGTGAGTCCACACAGAGGAGATTTATTTGTACAGAGCTGATCCCACACAGAGAGAGGAAGCCTGCGCAGAGGCTATTGGGAAAAGAAACTAACGCAAGTTTCGATTTTGAGAGATGGACGTGAATATTTTCACCACACTCTCTTTAACATTTTTCATATTCATTTCTAGATATTTTCAACTTTCATTTAGAATTAAATTTTATGTTTTATTTATCCTTAGTTCATGGCCAACCCTTTTACCTTGAAACAATGTTTGAATAAAATTAGGATCTTCTTTTAGAGTCTGAAAACTTTCAGGACGAAAATTTTGTTCTCCCCAACAAAAATATAAATAATTATGTACTTTTTATGGTAAAGTGAATTTAAAATATGGTGAGTTGGATGAGTGTTTTTTTTTATTGAGTTGAATGCCATATTTCGACTTAAAGAAGAAACTAATCTTCAACCAATATCTTAGAGGTAATCAATCATCCTAGACATTATTATTTCCCCTGACTAGTTTATAGTTTAATATAAATGTCTCTACCTGAGGTAACATTAGAAAATACTAAAACTTTTAGAAGGAACATCTGCTTAATTGATTACATATTTTAATATTCTCCAGACAATCCAAATTTCAATTAAAAATTTTAACTTACCTAATAGACATTATTTCTAACAACATTTATCTTTTAATCCATATGTTATAAAAAAATAAAAAATTATTGTCGCTTTTAATTTAACTATTCTGCAATATATATGACATATAGCTCAAATATTGTTGGGATTTCAATCGTGCCATTTTTGTAGGTAGGGTCATTATATATATATATCATAGTCCAGAAAACGTCCCAAAGCACATATAGTGGTCTCGAGTTTTAAAGGTCATTCACTGTGCCACTGCCTGAGCTAAATTAGGAAAAGATAATATCTGTTAATTTATCCTAAGTGTAATACCTAGAAGTAGTGTCCAACAAATATAGTTCAAACTCCACACACACACACACACACACACACACCAATTTTACTATGCACTATTTTAATTATATTGTAATGTATTGTAATATATTAAACATAGGTAGTTTTAAGATTAATCGTCCTTAGTGCTTTTAAATATTTTATTGACTGTCAAGGGTGTCCTGGATTTTAATGATAATTTTCTCTCTTCTTTTAATAAGTTTCTCATCTACTGGCACTACATTCATTACTGATATTCAACAACTGTTGATATAACTATGTGGAGAAAATTAAATTCTATGTTTGTATAGAAGCAATATTTGATTTATTTTGACCAAAAAATATTTTTATAAAAACTGCAAAAGCTCTTATCTTTTGTCACGTCCCCTACATCCCCACCTTTAGGTTGTGTCTACAACTTTGAAATTAATATAAATACATGTTTTTTTAATAAAAGCAATATAGGAACTATTTACTGAAATTGAAAGGTCCTAGTTGTTATTTTATTTTCTATCACCGAGTCTTGGCTCAAATATATACAAACATTAATTACAATCATGGAATAGGGATAAGTAGTCTACAGAAGTTAGAATTTAAGAGGAATTTTATCTGCAATTTTGGCTAGAGAAAGTGAGAAACAACTTAACGTGAGAAAAATCTGTATACCCGATTGGGATTCGAACCCTTATCACTTGCAAATACAACCTAATACGAGAATGATTTGATAGAACTCACCTCAGTGGCGTAGTTGGCTAACGCTTTAATCGTGTTGAGCTCGACTGCTGAGGACGGGGAGATCGAGGTTGTAATCTCGGTCGGGTGAACTGGGGGGTGGTTTTTCCTAAATTGTTTTCCACTCTCCCTCCACGCAAATGTGGGTTCACTTCCTCTAATTCAACCTACCCCATTCCTAATCCATTAGCGTAATTAGTACTTAAAGCGTATAAGACGAACGGGTAGTAAGACAGGGTGCTAAATATTATTATTATTTGATAGGCCAGTATTTTCCACCTGTGGGTCACGAGAAGTCAGAAGGTGTGCAGAGAGAAGTTTGGAATAAGATCAAAAACAAACTAGAATGATATGTTAATATTTGGACATCTCTAATCAGCATTAATTTTAAAATACAAAAATAATTATAGAGATTTTGTACGTTTGAACTTTTATACACAATCTTAATAATCTATTTTATTTAATGCTAAAATTACTCCACGAAAAATGAAACTTGTGCCATTTTTAGTGCGTTGTGCATTGTAGCGTTGTCTTAAGATCGATTTAGGTTAAATCAAGCAGTCACGGGTGCGTGTAGCAGTTCATAGTTTTAAAATAAACATTAATGTGGACCTTGAATAAAATGTTTATTATTAAATAAAAAGTTCACGTGCTTATTGAAGTTAAAAGGTTTTGATAATAAAACCTAAATAAATATACTAAAGCTGTTTTGTTTAATTGTTTTACCATTGCATTGTTAATTAAGGTACACCAAAAGTATATGTACTCGGTAAGTTTATCAATATGGTTATTTATGGACGTATTCTATGATTTAGGGATGAGGAAGATATATAATTTAAAAATAACCCTTTTTAGCGCGGAAAGTTGATGGGTAAATCAATCTCAGGACATCAAACCAAGATTCGAAACTTGACCTACCCGTCACCGTCAATCCACTCTTTTGCAAGATTAACGCCTTTGGCCACATGACCTCCAGTGTGGGTATTAACAATTCCTGTTTTAGAACAGACTTTTAATTTCATAAAGCTCAAAAAATTATCAATAGAAAGAATATGATAGCTAAATCAAAAGCGTGCGACTTTTCGTCAATATCTAAGGCTTATTTATTTTGGGATAAAAAATAAAAATGCAGTCATACCTATTCTAATACCTATCTTTTTTTTTTATCAAACCCAAGTTATTTAGTATAAACTATAAAAATGTGGCTTCTTGGGATGTATTCTATATTAATACCTTTTAAGGGGGGACTATTTCAACACAATCGCTTGGAGTTGACATCAACGTGACAGATAAGGTGGAAACAAAAGAAACTATTTCAAACCAAGAATATTTAAATCTGTATTGAGTTCGTAGAACTATAATATAACAAAAAAAAACAATTTAAAATGTGGCCTACTTATGGGTGTTTTAGGCCTCTAACAGAACAAAATAAAAGCCTATTAAAAAAAGTACATACCTCAACCACAAAATATTAAAACATCTATAGTTTATTCAAAATCAATCATTGCATTTATTTTTATTTAAAAAAAGGGGACATCAGTGTGAAAGAGGATGGAAACCTATTTTTGAAAACCAAAACTTGTATCCAGCCCTAGTTTGAAACCCGATATTTAGAGTCAAAATGAGAATCTATGATTGCTATACCGACACAACTGGTTAAATTAATCCACGTATTTACGACTTTTTGTTCTCTTTAATAATAAAAGTATGCAAATATAAACAAAATGAATTAATTAAAATCTCACAATTAAATGGAACGAAATTAATTGGATTAGGAATTTATTGACTTTTTTACTTCGTAACAGAATTATATTAAATCACCTTTTTATAATTGCAATTTGCACATTACATATAAATATTGTAAATAATAATTAAATGTAATACTGTTTAATACGTCACGAGAAAAATAATTAATGGATGTTTGTGGCCGTCCATTTTAGCTTTAAGTAATGAAGTGAGAAATAGTCACAGTGAGAACTTCAAACAGACCTAAGGGGTGAGAAAATAAAGGGGTGGATATTGAATAGTTATATTTTTATCCTCTTTCGTCGACTTTAAGGTGGGAGTGTAGGACACGCGAGAAAAGATTAGTGTTTTTGCAGATTTTATAGCAAAACTTTTTTTGGTCAAAATAGACCAAATATTGATCCCGTAGAAACATAAAGTTTAATTTTCTTCACATTTTGATATAAAAAATTTTCATATCTGTCATTGCTGTCCTGGAATTTAATAACAACTTTTTCTTTTCATTTAAAAAGTGTGTCTACTCGTGTCAGATATTCAACAACAACTATTGATATCGCCAAGTGAATAAAATTAAACTTTATGATTCTACTAAACCAAGATTTTATTTTGGTCAAAAAAACTTTGTTTTAAAAACCATTGGCCTTTTCTCACGCCCTCTATATACCCACCTTAAGGTTAGTTAAAATGTTGTTGGTAAACATAGTACTATTTTGTGGAGGGTAAAAACTACTGCCATAAAATATGTAGTATCTGATGCTATTTATGAATATTTTATGTGTTAATTAGACAGAAGAAGCAAAAATTTAAGGATGGAAAAATAAAAAAAATAGGACAGAGGAGGGTTTTTCGTGGTGACGGTCTGTTCTGCAAACTACCCATATTTAGTAAAAAAAAAAGTATGGTTTTTTTTCTCTCATTCTCTCGGTGTGGTGGAGAGAAAATTACGTAACTACAATCCAATTTAGGGAGAACAGATATAAATATTACTAGCTCTACTCTCACGTGTTCATACGTCAAGTCATATGACCTGCAGCTCTCACTTTTGATAGATCAATACTTACAAGGGCGTATAAAATAGGGATTTGGGGGTACCCTCCCCCTGTAATTTTATGCACCCACCTGCAGGGGACGTACATATATATAGACGTATAAAGACTTGTACTGGTTAAAATTATACTAAATTAAACGTATCTAATGAAGGGTCGCTACCCCAGTTCTCTTCCCTTAGGTCGTTGTTTCGTAAGAATGGTTATGGGGAAGTGTTGTGGCTCATGAGACACACATACATGTTTAAGAATCAAATAGCCAAAGCGATTATTAATTATGCATTTAGTGAAAATTACTCCAGCTATCATAATCTTAAAATTGATAAATTACAACTGATTCGATTCCCGGTTCCATGTTTCATTTTCCAATTTTCAGAATATGATATCTAGATGGCTTAATTCTCCCTAAAAGCATAAATAATAGCTTTGACTATTTTATTCTTAAACATGCAATCCCTTATAATTATAATAATTGTACATGTGGCGGAAATAGGCCAACTACAGAGTTGAAGGTGGCTGCGTTATCTGATAGCTTGTCATCTTAATTAAATCACACATTTGTATCAAAAAATTTCCACACGTCCATCATAGACTCTGCCTTAAAATATATATACATGTGTTTTGATGTTATTTAGTGAAAAGTGTTACTCGCCTACAAAAAAAAATTGCTACATTAAATGTGATTGTGTTTGAATTTTGATAACTAAGAACTTAAGAAGTATGAAGAATATAATGACAGTGACACGGGCGTTAATTAACGTGTCTAAGTTCGATACTGTTGACTGTCACGTCGTCTGGAACCTATTTCCGTACTTGACGTATGGTCTACGTCCGGATAGTTCGCTGGATCTTAGAGAGAGCTTATTTCCGAAAACTACATCCATCACTAGCTTGAAAGAGGTCTTATTTCCCTTAGTTGTTATGTCTTCTTGACCAATTAGCGAGGAGAATATCCTTCAAGTAGGGATGATTGGCAACTCTAAGGGAGTCTTGTTAATAATTGACCTACATCCAATATGGCGTGTGCATTCAGGAATCTATTACTTGGCTGACTGACATTCTGGTTCAGGATGACTTCATCGATCACATTACACAACTTAATTAGAACACAAGAGAATAATATTGTAATCAGACAAAGAACGTTATAGAAGCGGTATTTTATTTATTTTAACCCTAAATTTTTGTTGTCATAAAAACTGCAAAAATATTTACCTTTAATTAGCGTTCCCTTCCATCTCACGTAAAACACAGTAAATTTGGGATCTCAAACGTAAACATGATTTTGATAATGTCAATAATGATTCTAAACTTTATCTTAGCGCTGTTGATGCAGTCTTACAGATACAATATTTTTTTAACTTTATCTCATATAAAATTCAGTGTTAAAGTTAAGTTCATTCATCACATAAGACGTGAAAGAGACTTATTTCGACGAGTGGATCATGAATAATAAATACATTAGTTTAACATATCAAGCACGCCCTTCTTGGAATGAAATAATCTTATCTTGCAGTGTTTTTTTATTTATCTAAATAGCAGTTCTGAATATACAAAAACAATCCTCAATTACATTGCATATCTTGAATATCTATTAAAACATTACTCTAAATTCTTGCAAAATGCTGGATGTATATTTCTCACCATTTGGATCAATCTCAAAACTGCAAAATTGTATACTAAAAGTAGTTGAATATTATTTAATATTACCATTTTGATACTTTTTTAAAAAAATTACAAAACTTTAACCAAAAGGCATATACTACTTCAGGAGAATTTTGGTAATTTTCTCTTTCATTTTGACGTGAACAAGATTTTTAAATAACAAACATTTCTTAACTAATTAGGTATTTATAAAAGACCTCCTTTTCTTTAAGGGTAAGAGTAAGCAACCTTCTTAATTGTATTTTTTATGGGAAGTGGGGAATTACAGCTGAAAGTGCTTGATAGTTATAACATTTGAAGAAATTAACTAATTGTTAATGAATGAGGTAGTTGCATCATATAGATAATTATATTACCTTATTTTGGTAAGAAGAACAGTATCTGGTAGTAAGTAAAGTTACTGAATGAATATTAATATATTCATACATCAAGTCATGTTATCTGCAGCTATCATTTTGATAGATATTATCAATACCTATAAAATAATGAACAGTTTTGAAATAATAATATATTTAAATTTTATCAATGTTGACAGTGACTAAAAATTTGAATTTTTAAACTGTTCTTCCAAGCAAAAGTAAGCTTATAAACTATATTTCGAAAAGGTGTTTTATTTGTTTGGTTTTAGATAAATTAAGATTAAGGTTTTCGTACAAAAAATATTTTATTATTCCTTTCAAACATTTATATTAGTCTTAATACCCAATAACGTAATATATTTTGAAGTATTTCTTTTAAAGAAAAAAAATTTTGTTTGATTTTGATGATTTGTTTTAAGGGTTAATATTTCGATGTTTATACTATGATTTTTATCATATCTTATTTTTAAGCTTCTATATAAAACATGCGTGGGATTTTAATATACTTTGTTCTCTTTTCAAAGGTAAATCGTAATATTTTTTTATAAAAGTCCCTTTTCCAAATAATAAAAGAAGAAAGCAAACCCCGAAGGGCATATTTATTATTATTATTATTATTATCACCATTTCTGAATGTTTGTGATAGACTCAGAGATAAACATCCCATTTTTAAGTACCATCTGAGGAGTTTACTACAGTGTTACCACTTTCTGAAAATAAAAAGTCTCTATATGCTATTATTATTATGTAATAAGTTTGTTAATAAATACTTAAAAAATTTCTATGGTGTATTAGAAAATAAATATTTTTGAAATGTCTTACCATTTTCAACTTTTCTCCCTAGATGAAAATGTACAATATAGTATTCTTGCAAGTCGTAATGTGAGGCGTTTCCGACAGTGTTGCCGCTTTCAGATATAAAAAAAATCCAAGCTAAGTTGTTATTACTGTACAATAACGTCATAAAATACTTGTACCTATAAAATGTATCTATTAAATTCTAAGCTTTACATTATAAAACTTTACATCTCTCCCCCCCCCCCTCTTTTTCTCCGCGTTATATAAATGTATACTATTGACATGAAATATGCTCACCACCTGACAAACAAAATATTTATCACACGTTAAACTTTAAAGGTAATGTAAAAATTTAATACGTTTAACTAAGTCGGAGGCTGGGGTTCAAAACCAACCTTATGATCTAATGATTTTATGTTTTTTTCTTTTAGGCTGTTTTCTATTTTCAAGTGATAGACTGTATGGTTCCATACACATTCACTATACCTATTATGTTTCCGTATGATTAAATATTTACCTATACGAGCATTATAGTGTAAGACTGGACTAACCATAACCATTTTAACGTCTTAAATATCTTCATCGAAGGGTCTTTGGAGTAAACGACTGGCCTGTTAAGTCTGGTATAGTAGTAATAGGTAGGTCTAGGCACGAATCCTGACTGAGTTTACTAATAGGGTTATTTTCTCGATGGTTTTCCACCCTACCTCCACGAAAATAGAGCTACGTTTCCTTTAAACTCTACTTTCCTTAGCTCTATCATAATGAAGTCTAAATATGCTTGGGTAGTAAGACGCAGAGCAAAAAAAACTATAAAAGTACATTTTAACTAATTATCATGTTTTGGGATTAAAGAGTATTTTAATTAAATTTCAAATAGGAGAGAATAGAACAGATTATAGATATTTTAACCCACCTCGGTGGCGTAGTTGGCTAACGCGCTAGTCGTGTTGAGCTCAATTGTTGAGGACGGGGAGATCGAGGTTCGAATCTCGGTCGGGTGAACTGGGTGTGGTTTTTCCTAAATGGTTATCCACTCTCCCTCCACGCAAAGGCGGGTTCACTTCCTCTAATCCAACCTTCCCAATTCCTAATCCATTAGCGTAGTTAGAACTTAAAGCGTATAACCCGAACGGGTATTAAGACGCGGTGCTAAATAATAAATAGTTATTATAGTTATTTTAAATATTTTTCTATCAAAATTGTATTTTAATTTGTGCTTTTTTTAAAAAGCTTGAACCGCTTTAGGGGAACAAATGCTCTTAGCAGTCACTCTTGCAATAAACTTGATTACAAATAATATGGAGGTTGGTGTTAGAATCCCAGTCGAGTGTGTTAAACAATTTATTTCCCTAAAGGTGTTCCTCCGCGCAAATGTGGATACACTTCCTTTAAACTCAAGTTACACCATCCCTAACACATAATTCTGATTTAGTGAATGTGCGTATAGCCCAAACGTAGATAAATAAATAAGTGGTATGATATGAATTAGTATAATTTAGATAAAGGAAATAGAAAGTCAGTGCGAGTGTGGCATTCTTGACACTGCGACCACTGAAAACTGTACACAGGTCATTACTTACTTGCTTTAGGGCATTAGAAACTCGAATGTCAATTGCCGCAATTAGAAAAGTACGTCACCTATCTATATATTGAGTTAACTTTATCCTTTATCCATCCCAACTCATCACACCCTATCCCTATCTTGAGCTAGTTCTCGCCATTCCACCTCATCACACCCTATCCCTATCTTGAGCTAGTTCTCTCCATTCCACCTCATCACACCCTATCCCTATCTTGAGCTAGTTCTCTCCATTCCATCTCATTACACTATATCCCTATCTTGAGCTAGCTCTATCCAGTCCACCTCATTACACTATATTCCTATCGTGAGCTAGTTCTATCCAGTCCACCTCATTACACTATATCCCTATCTTAAGATAGCTCTATCCAGTCCACCTCATTACACTATATTCCTATCTTAAGATAGCTCTATCCAGTCCACCTCATTACACTTTATTCCTATCTTGAGCTATTTCTCTCCATTCCACCTCACCACACCCTATCCCTATCTTGAGCTAGTTCTCTCCATTCCATCTCATTACACTATATCCCCATCTTGAGCTAGCTCTATCCAGTCCACCTCATTACGGCATATTTATTTCAGGCCCATTCTAATGTTATCCTTCCATCTGTGTCTATGTCTTCTAAAAAGTCCCTTCCCATAGGATTTGCCAGTCAGTACCTTGAACACGATTCTAGAATTTCCCATTTGCTCTGTATGCTCTGCCCAGCGTGATCTACGAGACTTGACTATCCTAACAATGTCTTGTGATAAGGATAGGTTATTAACTCATCATTATATAACCTCCTCCACTCCCCAGTAGCTTCATCACTTTTTGGACTTAAGCACCTTGTTACGGAACACCCTTAATTTGTTTTCGTCATATAAGGTAAGAAAGAAACCATGTCTCACACTCAAAAAGAACTACCTGTAAAATTAATGTTTTGAATATTCTGAGTCTTACTTACATTATTTGAAAGAAGGCACGATATCAACAAATTACTGACCGAGTGATAGCATGCATTTCCCAAATGTACTCTTTTCCTAATTTCCAATATAATAGTTAACAATTTTCCTAAATATTTAAACTTATTGGCCCTGCTCGAAGTAATTACTATTGTAATTATATTTTATCCAACAGTCCACCAATCTCTTTTCTCGTGGATCTGCCTAGGATTTCTGATAAACGAGATATTAAATACAAAAAAGCCGTTACGGATCAACTTTAAGATCCTTGATAACTTTAATTGACATTACTCACCCCGTCGTCGCCTGCCGGATTAGATTTACTTTCTCCCGACACTTTATTACTGAAACGTGTATGCTCGAGCACATACATACATACACACACACACACACACAAATCCACCCCCTACCAATCTCATTCCTCGCCCCTGGATACGTTCATGGGAGCTAAGTTAACAACTCGTTTGAACTTTGAAACGTAGGCAGAGAATGAGGAGGAGGGAGGGGGGTGATGGAAGGAAGGAAAAGGAAGCGGGTGCTACTGTCGGGCCCCGTGCAATCACATAAACGAACCTCGGAGGTAGCTGCCGTCGGCCTCGTGCAATCACATAAACGAACCTCGTAGGTAGTTGCCAAGTAAACAAAGGCGTTTACTTGTAGTAATATTTGTTAAGAGTGCGCTTGTCATTTTCACGTGGCCATACAAGTTCATGATAATTAATACACCTTCAGCGGTAGAACAAACTCAGCGCCAGTGTGTTTGACTGGCGTTCCAGGTGGATCGGCCGATAAAGAGAGTGACTTCCCCTCCCTCCTCCCCACCTCTACCCCATCTTCTTTCAGAGAAGGTCACGTTTTTTTTTATTTCCTTCAGTTTTGGTTTTCAGCACCCCTTCTCACTATGCGTGTCTATTAACTACTTTAGGTAATTTATATCTCATCTAAGGTAGGATTGTAGGTGCCACCTTGTTAAAGTAACCAGATCTACTTTCATGTATTCATTCGATAAACCACATGATCTTTAAAGACCATGCGTTGATTTTTTTTTTTTTTTTTTTTTTTNTTAACCGTGTTTACATCTTCTGCTAGCTGTCAATTACCACCACTCTTACAGAGGATGGACTTTAGTATTGATAAGAAACACATCATTTAGTATAATTGTACCCGTATTTGCGTGGAGGGATGGTTAGAAACCATTTCGGTAAAAAAAAAATACCTTCAGTAAGTCCGGCCAGTATTCAGACTTCAACCTCTTTGTTACCAGCAAAGCTGACATTGAAATGTAGACCACTTACCCTCAATCGTGGGTTTTCCCCCATTTTAAATATATCATTCGCCTTTTACCAATTATCTTAAAGCCCCGGGACAATGTGATAAACGTAAACTTAAGCATACTTTTGAAAAATCAACATATGAGTGATTATTTTTTTAAATGACTGTTATTATTCAATAACACATACTTTATCATATAGTAACGGTATATTATATTTTGTAACAAAAATTTCAATTATCAGTTATCGGTAAACACCCATCAAATGATTTTCTTTAGATAAAAGAATACATAATTTATTGATCATGTCAGTCACACCCATTATACACATTATGAACAAAAATAACTATAACAATTTGCGAAGTACAGTAAAAATCCATTAAAATGAACCCCAAAATTTAGAAATTCCGGATAATTTGAACAAACTTTTTGAAAAACGCGGGGAAAATCAAACTAAGTCAAATGAATATATATTTTATGGTTAACAAATTCAAAGCTATAAGAGAATTGTAAGAAACATTGAAAGTGTATCTATAAATCCTAAGTATATATTAATAAAATTAGAGTTTGATTGTCTGCAATGAGAACTGCACTATATCTACCACAACGCAGAGGGGTGAAATTTTAAAATTAGTAGAAACTGTGCACAAGCATGTGCATCTCAAAATTGGGATTTTAAAATTTTGATTAAATTAAAAAAAACTGGTTGGAAGCAAAGCAATATGTTTCCTACCTCTGCGTGCTATAGATCTTGCTTAGTGCTCATCACATACAAACAAAGAATATAGATAAATGTATAGATAACTAAAGATAGTAAGGTCCCGGGCAGAGCAGGGCTTAAACTAATTGACTTTAAAGTAACCTTCTACGTACACTCAATAATCTACACCCAATATCATTGTTGAGGTAACTGCAGGTCTTATGGATAATAGCTTTATTTACGCTCTCTCTGTCAAGTGTTGCAAAATCCCCTCGCCCTCAGCTATGTCTAAAGGTGGTGTGCTAGGCTAAGGAGGAGCTAATGGCAACCTCAATAATCCAGAGTTGCGAAATTTGTCTTGTATTTAAGGGGAGTTAGATTACACAAAATGAGAAAATGACAACGCTGTTTCCCAATAGTAACCATGCGGACTTTATCAAGTTCATTCAAATGCAATCTAAAATTAGTCAAAATACTCTGTAGCCCTGTAGACTAGGGTGACCATTCGTCCCGGATTTTCCAGGATTTTTAAGACATACTGCTTTTAGGATTAAAAGTTTTTAATTTTTTTTTAATCACCACACTTAATTAACTATGTAAGCTTTGGATATTCCTGTTAAGTTTTTATAAAGGAAATTTAATTTAATAATTTAATTTTTGAAGAAAAAACTTCAGTAGATAAAAATAGTTAGAAATGTATATTAGATTTTTTTTCTAAAATATATTTATATAATTTATTTAAAATCATATATACTGTCTAAAATATAAATACCGAATTTAATTATATATTTATGATTATAGATTCAATTGTTAAATTAAAATTCTAAAATTATACTTATGTTGAGTTTTTTCTTGGACTAGCATGAGTATAAATAGTCAACCTACACTTGACCCGTCCATATTCTCCCAGTTAATCTAAATTTTCTTTGATTCAGTTCCAATTGGATCGTATTAATGAGGTACTCCCATATCCCAAACTATCGGAAATTATTCATCAATAAAATACCTTTAAATATTTTTTCCCTCTGAAAACCCCACTTATAGTTTTATTTATAAATTCTAAAACTCTCACAACATCCATTTGAGATCAAATCGTTAGACCCATTTTCAAAAAAAAATCTATTTTTAATAATTGTATTATAAACTAAATTATATACTGGTCTGAATGAAAGTTGGTTTATTTGAATTTATCTAAAGAATGAACCACAAACAGAAATTAGATCTTAAGGTGACATCTGATCATACCAAAATATAATATTCCTTTAAAGTTTTAGGGATGTGTTTCTATTACAGTAGAACACGAATCTAAAACAAATTTCAGCTATATCATCACACTTCGTTGGAGATTTCTATATTCAAATTAGCAAACTTCCTCTCTAGTGTAAAGTGCAGCTGGTATGTCTGTATTTAAATACAGCTTTAATAGCACAGTTACAAATGCGATGAAAGTTTACCTTTTCGGAGAGAAGTGACTTTATTTCGTAATTAAATTATTTTGTGATGTTATATTTTGTTAGATGCATCCAATTTCAACTGTCTAAAGATATTATTCGTATATAGAATAGTCGCACAATGATGGGCAGTCACTCTAAAATATTAGGCTCACATTATATTGGATTGTCGTTAACTGGGATATTGAGGTTCAATTCCAAGTCTAGTTCACTTGGGTTATTTTTCTACGTTTCTTTTATCCCTGTTTTTTTCCCATACTTTCTCCGCAACATTGCGAACACCTTGATTTAACCTACTCATCCTTACCACTTAGATTAAGTTTTTAATGAGCCATGTATTCAATCTTTTATAAAACCTTCTTAGATTTAATATTTTGATAAGAAGAGTGACCTTTTTAAAATTTAATTTGAGATAGTTTGACGTACACGTTCTGAACCGACTGGTTAAATCAGCACATGACATAAATGTACATTAATCTAAAACAGAGTGATTTTAAACTATCCATTATGTGCATCTAGCTAATGAAAAAGAATCAGAAAAATCAACAAGGAACACTCATTTTATGCTGACATTGTCAAGATGTAGGCCTTTCTGTATTTACGTTATACATGTTTTTTTTATTATGATTATTTAGCACCACGTCTTACTACCCGTTCGGGTTATACGCTTTAAGTACTAATTACTAATTACTAATCAGGAATTGGGAAGGTTGAATTAGAGGAAGTGAACCCGCATTTGCGTGGAGGGAGAGTGGAAAATCATTTAGGAGAAACTACCCCCAGTTCACCCGACCGAGATTCGAACCTTGATCACCCCTGTCCTCAGCAGTTGAGTTCAACACAACTAGCGCGTTAACCAACTACGCCCCCGAGACGGGTGTTATAGATGTTATTTTATCCATAGTCGATGTTAGAATTATATTTAATAGCTGTTCTAAAAATTGTTAAATGTTTAAATATATCATAATTAGTGACATATTTCAAATCAATCAAAAACTTTGTAAATTTAGCGTAGCACCGTACTTGAGATGTTCTCAATCTGACTATAAAACTGACCATTACATTCTGATCCAGGTAGGTGTTGTCCTATATTTAGTGTAGCACCGTACTTGAGGCGTTCTCAATCTGACTATAAAACTGACCATTACATTCTGATCCAGGTAGATGTCGTGCTCTATTTAGTGTAGCACCGTACTTGAGGTGTCCTCAATCTGACTATAAAACCGGCCCTAAGTTGGCAAAAAACTGTCAGAGTTGAATAAACAAATGGGGCCTAGACATTAAACCTAAATTTAAAAAAGTTATTCCATTTAACCGCTCATATATCTAATTGAATTTTGAACCAACCTATAATCATTATAAACACTTTAAAAAGTAAACATAAAGGAAAAACCTCAACACGTGATGAAACCACACTCAAAGATTGACAAGACCCCAAAAACCATCGTGACCCAGAAGTAGGAAACCATTGTCTTAAACATATCTAATGTACCAAAACAGAACATATCCAAATGTAATAGCATCTCCAAGTTTATTTGTCGATTAGCATAAGTGGAGGTAATTTACTGTGACAATGTTTCCAACCCTGGCTAAAGTTTTAAGAATGGTAGCAACAGTTTCTAGTAAACAGAACGCGAACTTCAACTTCTGAACTGAAGTTTTGTCTGCGCAGCGTTCCATATTCTCTCGGAACTCTTATCAAACTTGTTGTCTGGTGTTTGTTCTGTCAAATGTTTGAAGAGAGGCCTTAATGGTTTGTTGAGAAAGGAGGTATGGTGTTTAAGAAAGGGATTCTCTTGCACCATTTTGTCTTGAGTTGGGTTGGAGAGCTGCGATGAGCAAAGATATTTAGTTGAATATTTCGACAAGTATTTGTGAAGTGAATGGAATCACTACTAACTTGTCTCATTGTCAGTTTAGAATAAATACATATGGTTAATATACATAGACGTTTGTGTGTTTTTGTGTCGTCTCAATGGCATTTGAGCTGTTACATTAACAGTGACAAAATCTGTAACATATTTATTGACACACTTGGATTGTATTTCTTAAATTGCTTTTAAGAAAATAGTGTTTATACCAGTGTTAACAAGCTTGGAACGTTTATAGTTATAAAAATAAAATATAGTATTTTTAAATATTACAAAACAATTACAAAACTGGTCAAGGATTTCGAAAAAAAAGTTAATTTTGTTTTGGTACCACGTCTTACTACCTGTTCACGCTATATAAATATTTACTAATTACGATAATAAGTTAGGGATGAGTTATGTTGAATTTTGGATGTATTGTATCCGCATTTACGTGGAGATAGATAGAGAGTGGAAAAACATTTAGGGAAAGCCACCCTCAGTACTCCAGACTGGTATTAAACCCCTTATATCTCTGTCATCGGCAGGCTAGTCTATTGTGAGAATGACGCCTTAGATCAGTGAAGCAGGTTTCAATTTAATTTAATTTCAAACAAACTCAATATACACATTAGACTTATCTAAAACCTACTAGAGTTATTATTAAGTGAAATCTATTTTCTTTTGGCGCTCGTCAATCGGGCTAAATGTGTTTACAATTTCGAGAAAAAAGTATTATATATTTTTTTATGGAATGTCCTTACTTTTCCACAGCATGATGCTCAAATATGTATTGAGCATCGATGTGTATGGATCGTTATTCCCTGCTGACGCTGTAGAATTTTGATATCACCTTTATTGCAGGGTGTTTGTTTTATAAAATAATAGACAGGCTTTTGTTAGGACAGAGTCTCCCATATCTCCTCATTAAATGAACAAAAAGATCAGGTGGTGAATTGAATACAGATCTATTGTGTTCGATAAAAAAAAAGAGTAAATCCATTTAAAATATAAATAAATTTTTATGATCATTGTTGCATATAATTTGTTTTTTAAAACGATTTGTTAAAACAATCCATACATACACACACGGGAAACTTGCCTTGTTTATATGGAAGAAAGCAACATGGAAAGCGAAGCTTGGGGGGTTAAGGATTATAATTACGGAAATCAGGCGTAACTGAATCATATTTGAATTGATTGAAAAATGACATCTGGACACGGGGATCGAACATCAGAGCTTTTGGCTTAGCGTGCCAATCCTCTACCACTGAGCTATCCAAATATCGTCCCGTGCTAAAATAACATTTGAGTGGTAAAAATGCAATTGATTTTATTGAATCTATGTTTATGGTACCCAAATCGCTTCTCCCATCCCCCCAAATGTTTCCCATCCTCCCCTAACCAACACTCGAATGTTTTGGAAGACATCATTTTATTATTTTGTAAATAGTAGAATGTTGGTTGACTGAAACTTTCAGAAAATACAGAAATATTATTGTTTGCTGTCAACATTCATAACACACGCGCAACGATGGTCAAATGGTGTATGGAGTCACTCTTGTAATATACTAGACTCCTGATGACGAGGAGATTGGGGTTCGAATCTCGATCGGGCGTACTGAGAGCGGTGTTTTTCCTAAGTGTGTTTTATCCTAAAATTAGTTCCCCTCACCATCCACACAGATGTAGGTAACCTTCTTTCAAAATTCTACTGTCCTCATCACTAACCCTTTCGCGTATAGCCCGAACCCGGAACCAGACGGGTAGTAAGACGCGATGCTAAAGAGGGAAAAAATATATAGATAAAATATATATAGGTTCTGTGTTTCATAATTTTTCTTTCGAATCTCTAATATTTAGTTATGTACAAATTTAGTCAAAGTAAAAATATTTAAAGTTTAATTATTTTTTAATGTGGTAAGGCTTTGTGTCACTGACAACCGATATTTTGTGTTGCATGTCCATTACGTCATAAAAGACAAAAAGTACAATTTGTTATTAAATTAATTATATTAATAGTATTTTATCCTTTATTTTGTGATTTTGTTAATCTTTCAACTACATAGGTATGAATAATTCATTTTACCAAATTGCTTAAAATTGTTATTTGAAGTGTTTTCATAAATTGTATTCGAGATACGTTTATGAGATGTTAACGATTCTCTAATCTTTCGAACGCCATAGGATACGATCGTCCCATCTTAATATCACATGACTTGACGTATGGATACGTGAAAGTAGATCTTACAATCTTTCTAGCTGTTATATAAGATTTGTCCAATGACAATTTTGGACTGTACTTATCTGTTTTCTTTCCACGCACGCTTTCCCTTTTAGTTTATTTTTCTCTCTTTCTCTCCTCTCGAGTTTTAATATACCCTACCTCACGTTTTGAACTTCTTTTTCTTTCCACGTCCTCTTTTGTTGTCCTTCCCCACCCTTCCCCATCCCCTTTCCCCTCTTTCTTTTGATCTCTTTGCTTTCATCTCTTCCGACGCATTGTAGTTCTGTATTTTATTTGCCCTTTACAATAATATTTTTTTAAATGTGTTTCCTCTTTGCTTTGTACTACTCTAATCTTTTTTGATCGGTTTGCATGATTGTCATAGTATCTAGTTTTTTTTATATATAAATTGATATGTGAAAAAAAACCTATACACTTATGACGTAGAGAGGGTGTAACGGGAAGGTACAAACCCCTCATGGAACCGGATGGAAACGAACACCTAAGGGGTCAAGCTACATGATTAAAATCATTTATTGGCTAAGGGTATTGTAACATTTTCTATTGTACTCTCCCCAATAAAATGTTTGTACTTTCTCAACATAAGAAAATACATATTATATATTCCGCCTTTGAATTCATGAGCTGGGCACCTTAAAGTTACTAAAACCATTTTAATTGATTAATACATCAGGTCATTTTATAAGCGGCTGTCATTTTTGATAGATATTATCAATACCTATAAAATAACAAAAATAATAGAGATAAATATTATCTCTCTTAGCCAAAAAGAAATATGTTTGAATTTTCTAAACTGTCTTCCAACCCAAATCAGGGTACAGTGATTTTAGCTATTTAAATTTGAAGAAATTAGATGGTGATATTCCGACACCTTAGCTCAGCTGGTAGCGTGTCTGCGTAGTGAACATTAGGTCCCGGGTTAGATTTGGGGCATGGCCGGAGAATTTATCATTTGTTATAATTGGTTGTTTTTTCTTTTAACACTGATGAATTAATGTTTGGGGGAGGGGCGGCCTAAGTGTTATGTCAAATTTATATTTAAATGGCTCTATAAGTAAAGATAAAACCATTCATTTCATAAATTACACGTTAAATATTTGAGATATTTTGTTTAGATAGATTAATATGGGTGTTTAAGGAAATATTTCAACAGTTGCCTGAAGGGATAATAATAAGCTAAATTTTTTTTTAAATCCCCCAAAGTCTTTAATAGTTCGTTTAATTGTCATCATATTTCAAACATATATTATTTATATTTATTTATGAATTATTAAGCATACTAATGCATGATTGTAGGAAATTTAAATATGTTTTTCTATAAAATAATTAACGATGCGTGAAAAGCCATATTAACGCTTTGAAATCCTTTTAAGCTTATAAACCCCCCCCCTTCCTCCCCACCTGATAAAATAAAATAAATAAAAGCAAATACTCATGTTTTTATTTAATTAATAGAGTAGACTTTTTAGTTATCACATTTAAACCCATAGTTATTAATGCCTTAATTAAGTATAGGTGTGAGAAGGTTGTTTGGTGGGAATTTCATCCGTATTAACGTAAATATAAAATTGTATTACTTTAGGGTTTGT
The DNA here is from genome assembly GCA_902141385.1 of Timema californicum. Lineage (NCBI taxonomy): Eukaryota > Metazoa > Arthropoda > Insecta > Phasmatodea > Timematidae > Timema > Timema californicum. The sequence goes on from CABFOW010000257.1 coordinate 76,725, forward strand.
AAAACCCCTCTCAATGCACCCTACAGGTATTCAAGTTAGAGAAAATATTATTAAACAATAAAATTAACTTTTAAATATGAAACTGCAATCTTATTTTTATTCAGTTTCTGTTGCTGTTTTTAAGGAAGTGATTTTGTTTTCTTGTCTTTTATTTGCAAAAAAAAAGGGAAAGGCAGGAATTTAATGATTTTAAATAGGGGTTAATTATATTTCAAAAATTATTATAATTATTTGTTTTTTATTTCATTGAATTTAACCATACTTGAATTTGAAATAAAAAAATGTATCGGTAACGTTTTTCCAAGATTTCATAAATTACACAAATTAACACTAGTTGCAACATATATTATCTTCAAATTTTATATATAAATGCATACCGAGAGCTAACTTTAAATTAACAACAGTAATTATTCCATGAACAATATATATTATGTTTATCAGGTCCGATTCATATAGATAATACATTATTTTAGATCCTTTGAAATAACAAATTAAAGTATCATAAGTGTTTAGTTGGCATCGCCGAGCACTAGACCAAAAGAATAGAAATTGTGATATATAATTCTATAAATATATTTGATATGAATCATATAGCTTTGGAACCAAATATCCAAAGCTATTATTTATGCTTTTAGGGCAGATTAATCCATTTTCATAATATGATATAGCTTTGGTTATAATTTCAAATAATTATTGCACAGCGCTGATTGCTTTTTCGAACAACGAACAGCGTTACTATAACAAGAAAATTAAGGTAAACTCATTCCGTTCGGTGATCGTCCCTACTACGTATGTTGCACAGAAGGATATGTAATTACCACTTCCGTAATTTCCTTAGCTAATGCTATAATTATAGCACAGTAAACTAATTTCCCAACAGCTAACTTGTTTCTGTCGACAGCAACCAATTAAAACTTGTACTTCGTGGGCGACGGAAAGCAGAGATGCTCGATGTATGTATCAAAATTTACTAATAGACAAACAATTAACTTATTTTTTAGTAATCAGTGACAGTGTGTTGTGTAGTTATATTAAAACACCTCTCTAAATTTATGAACTTAAACTTCTTTACAGGCATTAAATGCCAACTGAAATGTGGAAGCCATTAATGTATCATTATTATTGTGATATTTATCTTACAATAGCGTCATCGCGGGGATGGTGAAACTATCTACTACCATCATAAATTCAACTACACTATTTGCCTTAGTAAAATAACGGTTTGGATTTATAAAAAATTAACAACAGTGTATTAAAGTTTTGTCTTGAGTAGTTATAAAGTTAAAATTGTTATATGTGTGTGCATGATTTTTCTACAATTATTTGCAATCATGTAAATTTATTGAAAGTCTGGTATTGGGAGTGATAAAGTTAATGAATAATACATTGATTGAATAAGATGAAAAAATAATAATGATGTATCAGATAATAATTATTTAGAGTTTGGTTTATATTTAAGTCATCTGATATTTCTAATGATTTAGCTTATAAGATTAATTTTATTAAGCTTTTATTCATGTAATTTACTTATTTTAAATTAAAAATAATTGTAAATAGTTATTTATTATATTTTAACCTAGACAAGGAATTACACCTTAACTTCACTGGAATAAATATCTTAAATAAAAAAATTTTAGGCACCGCGTCCTACTACCCGTTCGGGTTATTCGCTCCTGTACTAATTACACTAATGTTTTTAGGGGTAAGGAAGGTTATATTTATGGGAAGTTTACCTGCTTTTGCGTAGAGAGAAAGAGAGTGTAAAACCTCTTGAGAAAAATAACCCTCAGCACACCCGACCGAGATTCGAACCTTGATCTCCCTGTTATCGAAAGTCTAGTCTACTGCAAGAGTAGCACCTTATATCATGCAGCCACTGAAGTAGGTTTGGTAATCCATTAAAATTATGATATTTATAGTGTTGTTAAAAAAATATTACATTGTATTAAGTAATAACAAATTTATGTTTTACAAACCTCTCCTTTTTTAAATCAAGTGCCTTTCCTGTTGGTTGCCATCATCATCCCCACATTCTTAGGATCGGATGTGAGAAAGCCTTTAAGTGGACACTCAGTGTAAGTAGAGCTTGGGTGGTGGCATCCACTCACACTTGGCGGCGTTCTTGTATACCGCCCTTAGTTTTAATAACTATTATACCCACTTCAGTGGACACATGGCCCAAGGCGTCTCCATCGCAATAGGCTAGACTGCTGATGATGGAGATATCGGTCGGGTGTACTGAGAGGGATTTACCCCTATGGTTTTTCACTCTACCTCCACGCAAATTAAGGTATACTTTCTCTCTAAATTCAACCTTACTCATCTCCAATACATTATCGTATATAATAAATAGACTTATAGCTCGAACGGGTGGCAAGACGCGGTGTTAAAAAAATATATATTAATATATACATCTTTGGAAATAGTTATGTTAACCCTTATTTTTTTAAAATTGGCGGATACCTTTTTGTGTGTAATTTAGCGCTCCATCAAAACGTAGCCTACTTAGGTGTTTTTGTCTTCAGAGCAACAGTATCGGCGAAAATGGCGGGAACCCTTATTTTAGCCACCATTTTCCAAGATGGTAGTGGTTCCCCGAGATTAATTTTCCGGAACTTTTAGACTCCAATTTTCAGCTTATTATGAATGTCCAGGTCAAAACCTAACCATCCTGCATGATATATTAAAAATGTAGCTTAAGTATTATTCAATGTAACCTTTTGTCAATGGTACATATTGTAAAAGAAAATAATAAGCTATGGAAATCAATCAATCAACAACAGTATGAAGAGAGGTTGGAAAACCATGTCTAAAACAGGGTATCTCAATGCACCAGAGATAGTATCAAACTCCGGACCTCCAGGTTATACTCAAACACGCTAACACGAACACCTAACCCCACTGGCTTTCTATGACGTATTAAGAGTGTGCGTGCGCGCAAGTCGGTTATTGCACGGAGCTTTTGAAACCACAAGTGCAGGACTCGAGTTAGAACAATGGGCGCTCATTACAACTTCTCCCCCTTCCCCGCAATTAAGTAACAATATGTAGGGATTCGTGGGTGATAGGAAGGGTTAGGAGGAATGGAGAGGAGAAAGGTCCTTGCTCCGGCACTCCTACCCCTCTACCCCTTTTCCTCCCCTAAGACCACCGACAGTTTCCGCACCTTTGTCACATTACTACTAACAAGCATAAATTGTGTAAACAGACATCTATAGCTGGGAGTTGCTCACCTCCCCCCCCCCCCATCTTCGTCACCAACCCTCCCACTACTTCTCCCCCTTCCGCACCAACAATACAACGGCGGTGGCGTCGGTGGTGGTGCCATCTGTGTTTCCCAGGCGTTGTCATTCCCTCGTAGCGTTTTGGCACGCCTTCGCGTACAATTCTCTTAGAATTGAGGTATTCGAAAATAGAACACGGTTTTGGAATATTACTTGATTGTTGCGTTATGATTATCGCGAACGGGATGGAAAGTTCCTGAACTATTCACAAACCGTCGTGGTGTCTGAAGGGAACACATTTGCGACCGTCCAAACACGAAAACGGTTCCATTATAAAAGAAACAACAGTGTGTAAGGTTTACTTGTCTTTTTAAATATTGTCAAATCACGTGGACTAAAACAAGGGGAATTTTTGATTAGTTGGGCGCCAGTTATGTTCATTTGAAGTGTTCTTGTTGTACCTTTTTTTTATATTACATAAAATCCAGTTCGGGATGCTTATAATGAAATCTTTTCATCTAATATTCCTTTAAATTTTCAAATACACGCCTAAAATATGCCCATATATTTAGATAATAATTAAACTAAAAAACTAATTTGATAAATGTACATTATATAGGCCTAACACAAATAAAGTCATTACTAAATAAAATATTCAGTACGTTTGGATAATCTTAAATTACAGAAAAGTGTTTACATTTTCGTTTGAAGTGTCATTTCTTAGACACAGAGTAATAGGCTATAAAGAGCAAACATTGATTTATTATTAGCGATGCTAATAAAACAATGTTTTATGAAAAGCAATCTTTTTACAAAAGTAATCTTAAATTAAATAATTTGATTAATCCCTCCCAGCTTTATTAAATTATTTATTGATTTTATTTCTTAAATGAACTAAAAGAAAGTCACTTGATCCTAAAATAAATTAATAAATAAGGAAGTTTAAAGAAAATTGATTTTTATACATGCATACATGTTAGTAAGAAATCAGACACTATAAGCTCAGATTAATTTTTACTATTTACATAAATTATAGTTGGTTTGTTTTAGTGGATTTGATTGAATTTCAATCACTCAAGAAAGGCCTATTATATAATTTGATAATTTAAAAATGGCATGCACCTGATCAGAAGATGTACCATCATTTCCATTGGCCTATTCTGCAAACAGACAAGGTCAACGAGGTCATCCATAAACCACATAACTCTATTGGGTGAGGGAGAGTTATAATGATTGGAATAGTCCTAACAAGCAAAGAGAGAGAGTAGTCAATAAAAGGTTACCCGATTTTATTAAAATGTGGCTGAAATATTTAAAAAAAGTTTTGAAGCTGTATATTTTCAGAAATCGTAAAATGTCTTAGTTTTATCTTGGCTGTACTATACACCCTGTGATTTGAGCATTTAATTAATTTGACCTAGGTGATTATTCATCTGGGTACCACACGTTGGTATTTATTTCTTGAAAATGGTATCCCTCTTACACACATATGAATTGACAGATACTTTTTATAAATGGAAAGCTTAAAAGATATTCGTCAATGAATCTATTTGGTCATTTATATCCATAAACTATCTGAAGTGCCAGGCATTAACTAGGAAGTTTTTTTAATTCAATAAAACTAGTTATATTTTAAAAATTCCAGCTTCTAGGTGTCTATGTTCGTGCACAAGATCTATAAGTTTTCAAAATGTCAGACCTCTTGTGCGGTAGATAACGCGAAATGCTCATGACAAACAAATTCTCAATTTTATTAATTTAGATACAACCAACTTTAGTGGCCGAGTGGTCTAACACGCTACTCTCGCAGTAGACAAGACTGCCGAAGACGAGGAGATCAAGGTTTTAATCTTGGTTGGTCGTACTGAGGGTGGTTTATCCCAAATGGTTGTTCACTCTCCCTCCAAGTAAATGTGGGTACACTTCCTCTAAATATAGCCTTAGAAGAGAAGGTGGTATTATGGAACCCCAGTTTCATTATAGTGAATTGTAAACAAGGTATAATAGCTACGCCCACATTTTTTGTGCTAAAAGTACATGTAGCTATTAAACTAAATGTTCCAAATTGGATTTTTTGCTAGCATAAATATAAGTATGGTTTTTGAAGGCTTTTGTAAAAAAAAGTCAAAATAATATGGAACCCCGCTGTATGTTTTCACAAATATGCTTTAATGTATCCAAAAGAAATATTAAAGTACAAAAAAAAAGTTAATTAAATACAAAATAATTTACTCCAATGTGTTTTATTTTAAAAAAATGCTTTAATAATAAAAAATAGAAATGAATAGCGAAGGAGCTAACTATTTACAAAAATCACAAATGTAATTATCCTTTTCAACATAAACGCAATCTTTGTGTGCCCACATAGCGAACATTAGGCATTGCACCCACAACTTCCTATGAGAGTCGTCTGCAAACAACCCATCACAAAACAGACAAGCAGTGTCATCTTTAGAAGGGGGTGTCTCCTCGTCGGGTAAGTCGAAAGGAGAATCAACAGAAGAGGGTATGTCAATCGAGTCATAATCACTTGAATCGCTGCTGATGCGTTGTCACTTTACCTTGGGTGTTTTGCCGTTTGTTGGCCTCTTGACACCGGGAGTTGAAGGCTGATCTTTTTGCACATAAATCAATGTTGCTCCCCTTTCACGTCCTCTGCCGCGAATCGAACTTTTTCCCCTGTTTGGTGGTTTTGTATCTATAGATTTTTCCATGGACGCCTCCAAATGTGTATTGTAGGGAGAACCTGTAATCAAGTTATAAGAGCTCGGTTTCCTGCCTCTGTTTGATCTTTTCTTTTTTGGCTGTGGAATTGGCACAATATCCATTGGAGAAACAGATGATGCCCCTCCTGAACTTTCAGGACGTGGACTGGTGGTTGGTGTTGTTGGTGTAAGGCTTGAATTAATTTGACGTTGTGGGGTGACATAGATTAAGGATAATCCTGGTGTTTGTGGCATCATGACATCATTTGGTGCATTCTCAATAGCAGCATGATCTGCAGCAATGAAATCAGCATCTGTTAAAACGGGTTTATTAAATGGCTAGATACCAGTGGCTCTGAAGGCATTCACGGCATATGAACCATTGGTGCACTGTAGACAAGCAGTTACTAAGAGTCCTGCGATGTCGTAGGGCGGGAGACGCTTTTCTTCATGAATCGTGTGTTGACGTATTGGTTCTTTGTAGTACGTCTTGAGTGGTCCCATGCGGCTGTAGTTTGTGTGAGGTGGTAAATAAATTATCGCAACGTTGTCCTTCCTTGATAATTCAATTACATCCATATTCCTGGTGTGGGAATAATGCCCATCTAGAATAAGCAAAACGGGCGATGCTGCGGTAGATTTTTTCTTAGCTAGGAAATGTTCGAACCATTGTGTGAACAAATTAGCCTGAACCCATCCTGAGGGATGGGCTCTACCAATGGCCTCTGGTGAAGCACCTCTCATCAATTGGTTGGACATATTTTTCCGATGAAAAATTATCATTGGAGGCAGGAAAGATCCCCCAGCACTCATAGCACAAATCACTGTTACCAGTGATCCATGTTCTGCCACAGTCAAAGCACCAATTTTTCGCTTCCCTTTCAACCCAATAACTTGTGGCACTTTGGACTGCACGGCACTGAGCCCCGTTTCGTCAACATTCCAGATCCTGTCAGCCTCGTATCTGTGCTTCTCGTACTCTGGTTCTAGGAGGTCAAAAAATGGCAGAACCATCTCTTTGGTGAAGCCTTCTGCGTGGGAGTATGACGTTCCTGTGGGTATTCTTAGATACAGCTGTTGTTTATGGCGTCTCAAAAACTGATCTAGCCAAGACCTTTCTGCAACCCCCTCTTTAAAATGGTTTGGAATGTTGTTACGCGCAGCTAGCTGAAACGCCATTCTCCTCAAATCCAGTCTTGTGAGTCCATAAAATATGGCCTCCATCAAAAATATATATTCCACCAGCTCTTTTTAGATATTCTCAGGAAGAATTGGCTTTCTAACTAGAGTTGTTTTCACCAATTGCTCCGGACGAATGTCTGCTTGCATAGAGAGCGTTCTCAAAGTAGTTTTTGGCACCTCATAAAATTTTGACGCTTATTTCAGCCCCATTTTCTTGTCCCTTACCATACTCACTGACTCTGCCATTTTTTCCTGGCTCCATGTTTGCCTCTTGGGGTTTTTATTTGGCCTGTTCACATAGGTTTTAGGCATATGAAAATTTTAAAAAAAATCAGTTTGAAAGAACACGTTTATCTATTTAGAACAGTTTTTTTAACCAAAATATCTTCAGAACTTAGCTAGATCTACTTATCTATAGTGTTAGGTATCTATTTCTAATTTTTTCATTTTATTTATTATTTTCATTCATATACCACATACTTTTACAAAAATTATTCCATGATTTGAATTTGTGGGTAATACGGAACCCCAGAGGAGTTGGATTTCATATTAAAAGCACCAATGGGGTCCATATTTCACGCATCGTCATCTTGGATTAACTTAATTTCTGTCGACACCAACTTTAAAAACTTGATCATCAGACAGATTAACATGCACCCCTAGGCCTCTAGAACGGGACACATGCACCAGTGAACCTACCACTACTTGATTTATATTTTTTAAATAATTAAATTCACTTATCATTCAAAAGTTTGGAATTGCGAAAAATACAAACGTCCTGTTTCACTGAGCACAACCGCATAACTGAATTGGGAGGCGTCCTCCCCTTGCTATGGATGGTTGACTAGTGCAGTTCAGCCACAATCCGTTGGAGTTCGCCTCTATTATCAGTCTGAAATGGAGGAGTTCCATAATATCTGTGGGTTCCATAATACCACCTTCTCCTCTACCAATCCTTGAAACCATTAGTGTAATTAGTGCATGGCGTATAGCCCGAACGGGTAGTAAGACGCTGTGTTTATATATTATTATTATTATTATTATTAGCACCGCGTCTTACTACCCGTTCGGGTTATACGCACTTACGCTAATGTGTAATGGTAGGGTGATTGTGAGATGAAATGAAGGACCTACAGTTTAACGTGGAATCCGAACCACGGTGGAGACCTGGCATTCCTCGTTTATATATAGATAGATAGATAGCTATATAGATAGATATAGATAAATAGATAGTTATATAGATACAAATTAATAAAGGTTTTAATTGTAATAATTGTAAGTAAATTAATGAAATAAAAAAAACAAGCCTAAGCCTTTTAAACAGTTAATTTAATAAATGCTTACAAGCAAGTAATCGGTAATTTATTTAGGTCTAATGTATGGTAAAAGAGAATATTTTGAGCCAAGAGATTAATTTAGCACCAAATTAAATTAGTTTTCTAGCTCGATTCATTATAATGGCTCAGAAATCGTAGTTACTATAAAATTTAATTTTGGTTTATGCTTCTATATTAAAATTAACTTTTCTAATTATTAATAAGCGGCTATTTAATTAAGAGAAAATTTAAAACAAATACTTTACAGAAATTAACTTACCAAACTTTTACAACCATTTTAAACTGTGATCATGTTTCGTTTGTTAATCTGGCCCTTTTTTAAAAAACCATATATACTTTCTCTAACTAAAAGATTATTTAGGAGGAACGGTACAAAGAGGATTGCGAACAAAACTTTCCTCACAAAGCTTTAAAGAGGTTTATTATAACGCTTAGTTGTTTTGAAATTTTATTTGAACTTTCCTCGGTTCAACTGGAGAAAAGTCTATAACAGTGTGTATTATGCATGAGAGGATACTCAAATTTGAGATGTAAAAATACATACATTCATTAGTCGAAAATAGTAATATTTGATTATATTCCACAGCTAATAATATAAAGGTAATATAGTTCGTTAGTAATAAATTACCTGTATTTTTTTATTAGAAGTAAAAGTAGGAGAAGATTGTTGATATCACGTCATTCTTTTTATTTAATATATCCAGGATCGATTCTCGATACGATCGAAATGGTTATTATCGAAGAAATGATGGCCTTTATTGTTTTACAGTAATGAATTAATGACTGGGAGAGTGATCATTACGTGTATTATATTGTTTAGTCAGTATGTAAGTCGTATAATGATTTGGATCAAAAAGAGCACGTTAAATACTATAAGTGCCCATGCGTTAGTGGATGATGTTTATTTAGCTATTTAACATGCACTTTTAATAAAACATACAACTAATTTAACCAAATACAGAAATAATTGTACTACTTGTTAGGTATATATTTACAAATCGGAAGAAAGGAAGAATACATGTAATATAAAAGTAAAGATATATTCTATTTGTCATAGTAGCTAGTGGTGGTAACTGACAGCTAGCATAAGTTACCAGATCAATTATCATGTATCCATTCGCCAAGTCACATGATCTGCAAGACCGCAATATGTTGAGCTGCTGTCAGTTACCAACACTCCTGGGGCGAGTGGACTTTCTTTGTCAGCACTACCCAAAATACAAGTGTCTGTCTACTGAGCTAAGGGGACAGAAATATGTAACTTTTTTTAAAAAAATAAATATTATTAAAATATCTACTTAACACTAAAGTTATTTATCATTACTAACTAAAATAAATTATTTAACTTCTCTTACAAGTCCTAATGAGTATCCGTCAGTAGGCCTTGGCCTAAAATTTATACAAAATGAATTTAGGCCAACTGACTTTAGGCCACCTGACATTTAGGCCATCTAACTTTTAGGCCAAATAACTTTAGGCATATTGACTTTTAGGCCAAATAACTTTAAGGCCAACTGAATTTAAAGCAAACTATAGGCCCACTGACTTCCAGGCCAACTAACTTTAGGCTAACTGACTTAAGGTTAAATTAATGTTTAGGCCAAATCACTCTAAACAGATGTTCAATAATATTTTAGTCTAAAATTTGTCTAAGTTGGCTTCGGAAAAAATTCGCTATGATTTGTTGTCATATTTCTAGATGACAGAATGTGTCTGATTTGGCTAAATAGTTTAATGCTATCGTTTATAAATACATGTAGTCAACTTTGAAGTTGATCAAGGTCTAAAGTAAACTGGTATGACTTCTCTTTAGTTCCTGTGATCAAATATTAAATCAAAAAATGCTTATATTGTTGTACAATAGCACCAACGTGTTTCAAATATTGTAAACAAGTTTGAATCACTGATAGTTAAGAAAAATATATAAAAATATTTGTATCAAGATAAAATTTAAATATATATATATATATTTATGGTATTGTAAAATATGAGAACATTAAAATTATATGTACAAAAATGGATAAGTTGAAAAAAGCTTTCTAAAAAATAAGATATTAAAAATTTTTAAACAAAATAACATGAAACTTTTTTTTAGTAAGCATAATTGCAATGGTTTTTTCTAGTTTTGTTTAAGCTTAGGTTAAATTTTAAGGTGCTATGCTAGGTACCTATAAATGCTAAGGTATTAGATTGATAGGTATCTAACTATTCACTACAACAATTTAACTAAATAAAACTAGTTCACTCTTACTATTAATTAAGATGAGATATAATACATCTATAAATATTACAATAAGCTATGTGAAATATAACTTAGATAAGTAATTATTAATAACGAATTAAATTCTGATATTCATTCCCGAGCTGTTAGAGACGTATTCTTCTCACCTGCCACCATCTTGCTATTTGTTTAGTTTGTCTTTAACACGACAGCGATATGAACTACTGAAACGTGATATGATCACAAAGTTATGTGTTATGGGAATTTGATAAGATCTTGTTTATACTAATAAAAGTTAACTGTCTATTCTCATTTTGGCGGTATAGATGTTTCGCTCGCACTGAGGTTGGATATCTTATCTTACCATATAGTGTATTATTTAAATGTGTTGTATAAAATCCCCTGATCTTTTTAAATAATTTACACTATATTTGTTCACGCAATCATTTACATTATATTTGTATTGTGTCATTATACTTGCTTTGCTCGTTGGGGGCGCAATCCCCCAGTAAGTTTTTTTTGAAAGTGGATGTAAACTATGGTAATTCTAGATCCGTTTTTATTTATAGGTTTTACCGTTTAGCCACAAGAGACCCCAAAAGAAAGGTCCACACCGACTTTAAAGTTGCTCTAAAATTTTGAATTTTTTGGGAGGTTAAGAATTTTAAAAATTAGCTTTTTGGAATTTTACAGTCGGTTAGTGGCTATAAGCTATAATTATGACAAATTTCAAGTTTTTAGCTCATCTGGAAATGGGTAAACATTAATGTCAGTGAGTGAGTCAGCCGTGTGGCTTTATAGTAGTATAATAATTAATGTTTCATCCTTTACATGAAGTTGTAAACGTTTTTGTGACGTTCTTTTAGAACGTGATATTATATTAAATATTTATTTTCTATATATTAGACTTATGAACACGTCTTGTTCTTGCAATTTCAATAAATATATTCATATTCTAAATACCTTTGTTAAATCAGTTTTGGGGATCCCTCTCATTCCAAGGACATTATTACTTACTCTAAAGCCCTGCTCTGCTTTCAATATTTTTATTTATTTGTAATTGTTAGGACGCTACCATAGTACAATCGATATTGGAAAGAGGTGCTTCACTGAAATCACGTTTCCTGGAATTTAAGTCGATTTTTTTGTGAGTTCTGTTTTTATGAAAAACATTATCAAATATACTTCCCTCCGAGAGTAAAATATAAACCAAAAATGAGGGTCACAGACACCAAAGGAATGACATAAACACATTTTATATACAGTGAAATTTCTCAAGAGAGGATATCTTAAGGCACTAGTAAAAATGTCCAGCATTAAAGAGTGCCCGTTATTTGGAATAATATTTATTTTTAAATCATACTATTTGTACGTAGTATATTTTTTATGAACCTGTATACTGTGTATGGGTATTATAAACATATATTACTGCACTGTGAAGTAGGCCAACTGTATTCAGTATAATCATGAAAAGTGAATGAATACATACTGTATATAGCTTACTGTGCAATTCGTATAGTACTAAACAGTGTAAAGAAAATACACTTAAGTATTAAATTAACACTACTGTAAAATACTAAACTCATATAAATGACAATAACAAATAACGTGCTCTTTTCACCCTGAAAACAGTAAAGAAGTGTTATATGAGGGAATATAATTTTTAACCTTAAAATAAACAAAAAAACTAGTCTCAAAACTTAACATTCTCTATTAAGTCGACCTTTATGGTCTTGGGGTATAAAGTGCTTGCCTAAGGACCCGATATTCGTGGGTTAAAAGCCATCTGGAGTAAACAGATTTTTCTTGAACGATTGAAATCCATAGCACAACTTACTTTGGAGGGGAAGTAATATTTAGCACTGCATCTTACTACCCGTTCGGGTTATACGCTTTAAGTACTAATTACGCTAATGAATTAGGAATTGGGAAGGTTGAATTAGAGGAAGTAAACCCGCATTTGCGTGGAGGGAGAGGGGAAAACCATTTAGGAAAAACCACCCCCAGTTCACCCGACCGAGATTCGAACCTCGATCTCCCCGTCCTCAGCGGTCGAGCTCAAAACGACAAGCGCGTTAGCCAACTACGCCACCGAGGCGGGTAGAGGGGAAGTAAAGCCATTGGTTGTGGCATGAAAAAGATCGCTAGACGGTATGGGAACATATCTTTATCGGTGAAATTGGTTGGCCTTTTCGCCCTCGCTCATAGAAATTCTCGTGTGTTGATATAATAAGTCTGTTCTGAATGTGCACGTTAAATATCTCAAATAAATAAATAGAAACTTATTGATAAAACTATGGTGTTAGTAGGTTAAATAATTTTGATCTTTAGGGTGGCATTTTGGATTTTTAGTTTCAATATTAATTTCCACCTCATATTTTTTAGGTCCTGTTGATGTTTTGAACAATCGAACTATTTCTTTTTCATGGAAAAATAGAACTGCTCACGCTGCATGCAAGACAATGGTATTTCAAACAAATTTACTTGAAATATTTAAATTGACGTGTGTAAATTTTGCCCTTTCCTTGAAGAGTGTATGCCTAAATTATTCATATATAGCATTTCCGTTTTTTTTTACTTGATTTCATAAGTTCGTCATTGATAAGGTATTTTTATACTAAAGAGCCTATTTTATTTTACAGAAGACTTTTAAACTGTCCGTTATATATATGAATCCACACACATACTCAAATATTTACATTAATGAACTCTTTATAATAACCTCCATAGTTAAGTCGCTTTGTGTAAGAATCTCGAAAAAGTGGCTTAGCGTCGATGGGATGAATCCATATTGGGTAAAAATTAAATAGACCCTTGGTTAATAAGAACTAGGACATTAGTTGTAATAAATTGTAAGAATTATTATAAAAAATTAATAATTATTCATTGTATGAGTTTAAATACCCCTCAAATCTCCCACATCCTTCTCATACTGATTTAAAAGAATGAATGTATTAGTTTTAAAATGAAAAATGGGTGATATTCTTTTAGTCAAAACCAACATATTATAATTTTATAACTAAGAGAATTCTAGTATTGGTGTACACAAGGGGCATTTGTTTCGTATGAAGTTATTTAAATTTAATAATAAGAAGAACAATAAGAATTTTTGTTTCCGTAATGTAAATGTTTTTGGAAATATCTTAAAATCTCCCATCACTTGTGCTAGCTATATTCAGAGGATAAAATTAACATTATTTATTTTCAGAAGATACCCGGAAGTTACATATATATTTTAGCCTATGACTTCAGGCCAACTTAATTTAGGTCAACTGACTTTAGGCCAACTGAATGTATGTCGACTGACCTTAGGCCAAATGAATTTAGGTCAACTGAATCTTAGGCCAAATTACTTTTAGGCCTACTAACTTTAGGTCAACTTATTTTTTGGTCAACTTACTTTCAGGCCAAATGATGACTCTAAGCCAACTAATGTTTAAACCAACTGCCTTTATGCATACTAACTTTTAGGACAACTGACTTTAGGATAACTGACCTTAGGTCAACTTACTTTTAAGCCAACTTAACTTAATCATACTGACTTTTAGGTCAATGACTTAAGGATAACTGACTTTTAGTGTAAAAATTTTCAGACCAAGTGAATTTAGGCCAACTGTGCTTAGACCAACTGGCTTTAGGACAACTGCCACGTCCCCATCCTGATGACGTCATATAGAATGCTTTGTTTGTAGAATATTATGTCTTCCCCTCCCCCCCTACTCCTTCCTCCTTCACGTCCTACTACCCATCCATGATACACCAATTTTCATCACACTAATGGGGTGGAGAGAAGAAGGTTGAATTCATAAGAAAATATACCCGCATTTTCATAAAGAAAAAGGGGAAAAAACATTTAGGAACCTACCAGCTTAAGTACATCTAGTTGGAAACATCCCACTCACCAGTCAGAGTATATGAGCCTGACATTTAATCCACGTGCACACCGATACCATGTGATCATTATCATAATTTTCTAGCACTGCTGCTGGTATCACTGGTGCACTTATTTTTAGAGTGGGTGACAAATTCAATCTAGAGGCAAATACTGATGAATTTACGAATAATTCACCTTCCTCACCTTGGTTTCCTTGATCATGATAATCTACAGGTATCCTACACGAGAAATAATACTTTTTTTTTGTAAAAAAGTTCTGTATTTTTCGAATGTCCTATATTTAAATATCTGGCGACAAATATATATTAAATAGGTCGGGATGATACCTTTAAGGTGGAGATTTAGAGAAAGCGAAAAATGGCCATTGTTTTTACAGTTTTTATAACAAAACTTTTTTTTTTGCCAAAACAAATAAAATATTGCTTTATTTATAACACAACAGTTTAATTTTCTTAACATGATAATAACACCGGTTCTTGAATGTATATAATGAACTTTGTGGCATTAGATGACAAACTTTTTAAATAAAAAGAAAAAAATGTCATTAAATTCAAGGACATCCTCAACAAATATTAAACAACTGTTGATGTCACCACGTTAATAAAACTAAACTCTATGTTTCGACTATAAAAAATATTTTATTTCTTTATAGCTAAAAAATTGTTTTGGTATAAAAACCTCAAAATCACTGCCGCTTTCTCGCGTTCTCTACCCTCCCACCTTAAGTTATAAAAAACCGTTTGTTGTGTTGTCTCTGTAGCTAGTCTAAATAGGAACACAATCCATTGTAAGCAGAGGTTTCCCTGATCCGATTAGTTTGTTGGGAGTTACATGAACAAATGATAATCCTTCAAACAGGGAAACTTTGCCATAATCCACCAGAATTTACGCACCGCACTGTGATGAATTGGTGGTAAATAGACAGATTAGTGGTTTAATGGTTTACGTTTTTCCACCTTACAAAACCAATTTGCACATTAAATTAGGGCTTAATATTTGTAATTTGTAATTTTTTTGTACAGAATTTTAAGGCAATAATTACATCTATATTTGCATTTTTTTTAATATTATAATTTGCTCACAGCTATAAATAAACTTGTATCCCTGTGATATGCGTCAGGCCACAATCAAGCCATACCAACCGAATGGTTGACTTCTATTGGCGAAGATATTGCCCAAATCTTCTGATAAGAGGGTTCGTGTAGTCAGAACAACGAGTCCTCCAGCCATTAATCTTAGTTTTCAAGACCAGAGCCGCTATTTTTCCATTCAATTAGCTCTTCATTTGTCCTCACCAGGTTGAGTCGACCCCGTTCCAGATCCACTGTTTCACAGAAAATTTTGAATCGTCGGGGATCAAACTCTGAACCTCTAGCAAGAAACTCTGATCACTAGATCACATAGGCGGTAATTAACACTTCCAAAATTATCTTAAATTTGTATTAATTAATGATTTCAGTTGTTTATTTAAACTACCCGCCTCAGAGGCGTATTTGGCTTACGCGCTAGTCGTGTTAAGCTCGACTACTGAGTACGGGGAGATCGAGGTTCGAATCTCGGTTGGGTGAACTGGGGTTGGTTTTTCCTAAATGGTTTTCCACTCTCCCTCCACTCAAATTCGGGTTCACTTCCTCTAATTCAACCTTCCCAATTCCCAATCCATTAGCGTAGCTAGTACTTAAAGCGTATAACCTGAACGGGTAGTAAGACGCGGTGCTAAATATATTATATATATTTATTTAAACTAGGATGTCAAACTCAATTATTCGATAACTCGATACCCTTTATTCTTAGTGGTAGTGAAATAATCAATAATCGATCCTAATATTACAAGTATCGATACTTCCGATTCCTAGCTCTCAGTGAAAGTTCTAACAACTAATCAAAACGGAAGAATTCAGAATAAGTAGTAATCGATTATTTATACTAGTATAATAGTTCATTTACTGTTAATTGCTATATATTTTTTGGTTCAATTAACTATCCCATTAGTTGAAAAGACTTGTTAGGTTTTTAGTTGGTTGTTTATCTTTTATGAAGTCGAGTAAATATGGATGTGTGTATATATATAAGGTCAGAAAAATAATGGAATAGGAAATGGTCAAGAATCGAAAAAATTGAGGTTGAACTTAAAAATTGAAGTAGAGAAAAACAGTTATCATGGAATCTCTGGTTTAAACCAATTGTTTAGGTAAATTTATGTATGGATTTGTATACCTCTTATATTTGGGAGGGATAGGAGGTGCAGTACATAAATTTCCTTTTTTTTTTTTACATTCAATGTTTTATTCAGAATGTGATGATTCTAATTTCAAACAAACTCTTAATTATTTTTGATAAATGATATCTTGTCAGATAAAAAATTATTTAATCTTATTTTATTCATTGAGAGAATCTCGTTTCGTCCTAACTATACCAAAGCCTTGATTGATATCCATGCAGACCAAGGCATCAATTTCACCTTGTTCTGGTTTTCCAGTGATGAGAGGTTGGCGTTTGAATCCTGACGGATTTATAGATGCGTATTTTCCTAAAAACAAAACATTACCACCATTTACTGACTCACTTGAATTACCTCTTCCGATCATATGAATTTACGTAAAAACTATATGAATAATTGTTTTGTTAGGTTTTGGCATTTCATAAAAGTGTTCCATCTTTTATAGAACATACTTTACCTAAGATGGAAGTTTAGGAAATACGAGTTTATATCAGTGTTTTTGCAGTTTTTTTTTTTTTAATTTGTTCTGAATAAATAAAAGATTGGTATAGTAGAAATACATTTTCTTTAAGTGGTGATATCAACCGTTGTTAAATATCTGTCAAGGGTGTCCTGGAATGTATTAACAACTTTTACTCTCTATTTAAAAAGTTTGTCATCTAATGCAGCTATACACATGACAGATATTCAACAACTGTTGAGATCACCATGTGAAAAAAATTAAACTATATGTTCCTATTGGGGTAATGTTTTATTTATTTTGACCATCCAATTGTTTCACTATAAAAATTGAAAAAAACATTAATATAAATTCACGTTTCTCACACTCCCACCTTAAAGCTTCCTAATGCTATTCAGTCCGGTGACGTCACAGGACCTCATAAATCCCTACTGTTCTCTTGTTTCTCTCTCTATTTAGTCTTTCATCCTTCATTCCTCTTTCTCTCTCTCTCTCTCTCTTCCCTCTCCTTTCCCTCTTCCCTTTAATAAGTTCATAGTAACTCCACGAGTCTGTCGGTTAATTATGAGTGATCCGTAAAGGCTGTGTATATATTTACCCTCCATGCGTTACAGAACCGCAGGTATGTCACACCCGTGTTTGAGGAATATGTCAGTTCAAGGTTGACGCCATAGAAGAAGGAAAGACAGGAGCTGCTAATTCGTGCGTTTTTAAAACCGACTTGACGTGGTGGTCTAGGGGTAAGGTGTCGGACTTCTGTGCTGGGGTTCGGGGTTCAATCCTCGGTCCCGGTACAGATTTATCTAAATTCCAAACCCTTCCTTCACCTCTGACAAGACGTGTATTAATCACAACTTGTGGATGTGGGGAATGCCAGGCCTCCACCGTGGTTAGGATCCCACGTTAAACTGTAGGCCTTTCATTTCATCTCACAATCACCTTAACATTATACATTAGCCTAAGTGCGTATAGCCCGAACGGATAGTAAGACGCGGTGCTAATAATAATAATAATAATATAAAACTGACATCTTCCCACATAACCCACTTCGGTGTTCGAATTGTCTAACGTTTTTCATTCCAAGGGCCCAATAATATTATAAGTTTACACCGCTGGCCGAATATATACTTAGTAATACCATCAAATTAATATAGGCCTACAAACAACGCTTGATAACAAATCATTATTTTCAATACCTATGTTAAAACTAGATTTTTGTTTGGTAGATTCTTTCAAATTTTAGTACCAAAAAAATGTTGAGCCTTATCAATTTCCCAAAAATATATTATGAATAATTCAACCACCCACACTTTCACAAAACAACTTTGAATTTAAAAAATATTATATATTTATAAATATTTTGATTTGAATCATTAGTTATTTCCCATCTGCCATGGGGGGTTTCTCCTTGGTTTTGATCCAGCATACTGTGAGGATCACATTTTAAGTGATCGCGGGGACTGGACTGCCGATGACGGGGAGATCGGGTTTCATTTCCCGGTCGGGTGTAAGTAAATTGATTATTTCCGAATGATTTTACACTCTACCTCCATAAATTAGCGTAATTAATGCGTGCAACCTGAATGGGCAGTGAAAAACGCTGATAGAAAAACTCAGGATGGAAGTAAATGGAGCGTTTGTTCAACTGCCCTGAGGCATCCCTTTAATAATAGATTGATTTCGAATCCCGGTTGGGTCTGTTGAGGGTTTTACCGAAAATGATTGATCCATTCTTTCTCCCCAAACATGTAGGTATTGTATATTTCCTTTAAATTCCATCTTCTCCACCCATATAGATGGATGACTGCAATTTTCACAATTATTTTCTTATATAATATATTTCAGATCCTTAATATGTACCAAATTTAATAAATGGAAAGCTACTATTATTTATTAGCTAAATAATAATGTTTTTACGAAATTTTGGGGTGAAACCAGTATTTCATAAAATTACATTTTTTAAATCTATTTGTATTATGCTACCACCTCTGTGGTTTAGCGGTCAGAGTTCCTGGCTTACAGATCCAGAGGTCACCGGTTCAATCCAGAGTTTTCTATGAAGCAGTGGTTTTTAAATGGGGTCAACTCAACCTCTTCAGGACAGTTATTGAAGAGCTACAGTAATGAAGAAATAGCGGCTCGGGCTAGAAATATTTGTTTAACGGCTGCAGGGTTGGTTGCCCTGACAATAATACACCTTCTATCCTCTAGTGTTGGCACTATCTTCACCAACATGTAGCAGTCACTGTGCCATTATAGCTCGCTTGCGGGCTGACGCCATGGAGTTATTGTAATTTATATTGGGTCAACCAACCCCGTTACATATCCATGGCATATACAAATTAGAACTTATTTTATATTTTATTTATTTTTAAAAAGCTAAAAAAAACTGCCATTGTCACTGTAATCATTCGAGCTCTGATTGTGTAAAGTTATTCAGACATTAGATGCTGTGTTTATTCACAATTGTGGCATATGTAAAAAAAAAAAGTCTTCCATACACGCTAAAGTAAGATTCTGATAAGAAGTACAGTCTATGAATATTCTAAAAGTTACTAAAACTAATTTAATATAAAGGCATGTGATCTGCAACTGTCACTCTTTATAGATATTATCAATCAATGCCAATGAAATAATAATAATAAGGAAAATGCTATTAATTCTGTCTGTAAAAAATACGATTATATTTTTTAAACCTTTCTCTCCACCTTAATCTTTATATGAATCCGCATTTGGCATACATTAAATTTAATCTAACATTATTTAAGTAAAGTTAGAAAAACAAACCAAACAAAATGTATCGTCTTCTTACTTTGTTTATAAATTTTAGATTTTTTGTTATTTTTTCTTTCATTTTACTGAGGAAGGTTGAATTTTGAGTAAATATACTAGCATTTACGTAAAAGAAGTGTGGAAAACGTAGTCGATATTAATCGTCAATACTCAGTTTTAAATACACTAGGGTTGTTTGATAGGTGTGCAGACTTACTTTATAGATAGTGAGCTAACCAACCCCGTATCAATATCATTTTTTAATTATCATCTACACTCTCTATAAATCAGTATAGATTTTCTGAGCTGAAAACAACGTATCAATTATAAATAGTCTTTATTTTGAATATATATAAAAACATTATACTTCTTACCAATTAAATTGTATATAACAGTTCGTAAAATCTTTAAAATTTACCCCCACTAGCATTAATGAACAAATCGAGCCTACATAATCCCCAATCACTCTAAACAAACATGATAGAAACTTTTTTTATTTCCCCTGAACAAAGGCAAATTTTGTTCTGAGCTCAGTTATTTATAAATTTAAGACTGTACCAACTTACCCCCGTAGCCAATGAGTCCCGGTCTCCCCTACCTTAGTGATAATATGCTAATAGGTCGAACTGTTAGTAAGACGCGGTTGGTACACACAAAATTCAAAACCACTACTGATAGGATTCGTTTTTTTAGCATCACGTCTTACTAATTGTTCAGGCTATACGCATATGTACTAATTACGTTAATGAATCAGGGGTGAGGAAGGTTATATGTACATCAAGTGTATCCGCATTTGTGTTGAGAGAGGATTAAAAACCATTCAGGAAACACCACTTTCATAACACTTTACCAGGATTCAAACTCCTATCTCCATATCATTGACAGTCTAGGGTATTGCGAGAATGATGCCTTAGACCATGCGACCACCAAAAATGAGTTTTAAAAAATCCTCCTAGTCCTTACTTAACCCATGGATAGTCGACTGATGAAGATAAACAGGAGTCTGGTTAGGGGTTGTCAAGAGGAGGTAAGGGGAGAAGTGGTGGCTCTAGGGGTGAAGTTTCAGGCCTTCTCTTAACACGTATTAAAAACACCCCTCAGCCCTCGGGGTAGTAATTATTCAGCTGCTGTGGGAATCTCAAGGGAGTGTAGGGGATTGGGGAGGTAGCTATCCTCGACATACAAGTCTACTAAATAAAACCACAAGGGATGGAAAACTAACAAGAATTCCACAAAAATAGCATTTCTTTGTTTTTTCAAGAGCAAAAAACAAACAAAATAGGGGTGTTTTATGTTTGAAAATTTAATTTAATTAAGAGCGAGATATTGTAATGTAGTAAATTAGAAAAAGGAAGTAGGCCTACCTTTTTTTAACTAATGACTACGCTGTTTGTTCTTAGAAATAAAATAATAAGGGTTACGATTTAATTAAGCCCAGTTTGATAACATTAACGCTAAAAACAAATTGTTTGCTGAATAATTATTTAACGTTGATCGCAATCTCTTCTCTGGTTATGAAAGGTTAATTTTAAATTAAGTTTGTTTCAAATGTTTACTGAGAAAAAATATTAAATATGACTTTAGGATAGTAGCCTATGTTCAAAAATTGTGTGTGCATATTTTAGAAAATTGCTTTTATGCTCATTTTAAAATAGAGGGATTAAACTTGTAATGCTCTTTAAGTGATGGAGCCGTATGTATAGACAACCTGCCACTCACTACTGTACGACGGTTAAGCAGTCGTTCTAGCTCACGGCGAGCACAACCTTGAAGTGATATCACCGTATATATTAAAGACAGAAAACCTGTTACCACTGTTCGATGGCTAAATTATCGTTTTAACTCCCGGTTATTGCAATATTTAAGTGATATCACCGTGTATATAGTCAACCTAATCCATTATTATGAACCAATTAATTAATTAAGTTGATCTTACTGCTTATACTACTTTAGTCAGAGGAAACAAAAGCTTCAAAATTAATTATTGATAATGATAGTCTAAGATTATTCTTTTTATTAATAATTTCAACTCAAAAACAATTTACAACTTATTTTTAAGAGGTTGGGTTGATATAGTAACATAAAAGCAAGGCAATTGGAAACAGAAAAAACCATTAATAGTCACACATATAAAATTATCCCCTGTGCACACAACTGGGATTCAAACCTTGACCTCTTATTATCAGCATTCTAGTTTATTTTGATCTTGATGGCTTAGAGCTTGTGACTATCAGTATGAACATATTATTATTATTATTATTATTATTATTATTTTCTTTTTTCAAACACTTACAATCAGGCTAATGGTGTCGTAGGGAGAAAAAAGAATCATGCTGGTCCTTTTGGATAGCCAAATTCAAAAGGTTATATATTTCACTGTCATTATAGGCTTCTTATTTTAAAGAAGAGAGTCAATAATTTACAACAATAGTGGTTTTAGGAAAGGTAAT
This sequence comes from Timema californicum, assembly GCA_902141385.1. Classification (NCBI taxonomy): domain Eukaryota; kingdom Metazoa; phylum Arthropoda; class Insecta; order Phasmatodea; family Timematidae; genus Timema; species Timema californicum. The sequence continues at coordinate 99,192 of CABFOW010000257.1, forward strand.
GATAGCTCTTGTTAAAATTTAACCAATTATTAATTTAAAATACTTAGTTATTTTGTATGGAAATCATATTTTAAAACTGACTTCTGTGATGTTATTTTTTCTAAAAGAATTACTTATAATATAAATGTAATAGTCGATTGACTCGTTTTTTCAAATACGTACTTACGTTGATATCTTTACTGTGGGTTTTTTTCAATCACAACTTTCAAAGTTTCGAATATTACTTATATATGTAGAATTAAAATATATATTATATATACAACCTACTTACCTTTATTTCACTATATTAAATTTTCTTTCTTTATTTTGATTCATAAACTACCAACCTGACATGTTGTTGTTTTTGTTGCTTTTCTTATGTGATTTTAACGCTGTCTGCTTTAGAAAGTGGTTTATTTCGAAACTGTTATAATCTTAATTTAATTTATTTTCTTGGACGCGTATAACATCTGGCTGTCTTTTGAAAAACTAATTTCCCCCAGCGGAATAAATTATTATTCTCGTTTGTATTTTTGTGCGAAATTTAAGTTAATTTTAAAGATGATTTATGTCTATTTGTCAAATTATAATAGTAAGTTATTTTTATAATAATTCTTTCACAGACTAAAGAGTTAAGATTTTTGTATATATCAATCGGTGACTAGTGTTTTCCTAGGCAAGAAGTTATTTAAAAAAAGTTTGTGGATTGTTAAGGGTTTTTATATAGTGAATTATCATTTTCGGCAACAATAACTGTGTCAAAAATAAGGGATGAACTTCAAGGAAGGATAAACGTGAGTTTTCAATAATATATTATAAGATATAAGCAAATAAAAAGAAAAACATGTATTGCTACCCAAGATCATCAGTCTACATTATTGGGTGAGACCAAATTCATCATTTATCATCATCCTTTTGCTAGGAGCTTAAATAACATTTTTGAAGAACTCATTATTTATACATGCTATACAATTATTCCAAACCTGATGTTATTTCACTCAAAACGCTATGTATTATAATTAATAACTATTATTTTGTCATAAATATTCAAGTGAGAATCTTACATTTTTTAAGTATTGCCCCAAAAATACTTGTATTAGTTTTGTAACATAGGGGGCATGCCTTATTTGGTAAGGTTATTTAAAGGGGTTTTTTCTTCACTAATAATTACAAACACACTATAAATTTCATTGTGTAATTTATTTATTTATAATACTAATGTGCATTTTATTTTGAACATTACATTCCATTTATAGATAGTTTCAGTAGGTTGGATAACCATGTCAAGAAAAATAATCTGCTCCAGGAAAATATACAGTCCATTATTGTAAGTTTCCAAATTAAGATAAAACTTTAGGTAAAGTCCAAGGATCTTGAGAGAAGGTTTTTTTTCCGTCTTACCGCTGAGCAGTTTCTGGGGATAAATTTATTTAATAAAAAAATCTACCTACCTCAGAAAATAAAAGGGGCTAGTAGTTGGCGCCCAATACTATATCAATATGTATATAGATAAAAACAAATTCATTTATTTATAACTAACAAATTTAAACATGAATGTATATTCATTTTTTTTTACCACATTCAACACATACGATAAACAATATAATATAAATAATGTTCGACAGTTGATTTTCCATTACAATCTTTTTTAAACCCCAATAATATAATTAAACTATTAAACTGTAAAATATTGACATCTTTATTCATAGCGTTTTCAAATTTATTGTCTTCATATATATAATTATCAATTAAATAAACTTCATCTCCTCTAGCTACAGTAATTTAAAAATCAATACCATCTGACCTAGTAGCTGTGAAATGTTTAATGCCCCTATAAAATGTTACATTTTAACAATTTAAATCTAAATTAAAAGAAGTGATTTGTTTTCTACTATTTCTCCACCCCACCCTCTTCTCTACCAATTATTTTTCCCTGACACGTCTAATCGGTAAAAAATATGCGTACTGATTAAATGTAAAATCTATTTACAAAAGCTTATTTCATCACCATCATCCACTGGCTAAATGAATTCTGGACATGGTAGAAGTGTTGAACTTAATAACTCCTGAACGGTGACACGTAAAGTGGCCTCTATTACTTTCCTAACAATTTGGCTCGCGCTGTTTGAGTTTCGCCAAGCCTTGTCTACAGCCAAGTGATGAATAGCTAGCAGTCACGTGATTGGATTACATACTGTTGCCAGACAAAAAAAGGGGGGGAGGAAGTTGTGGGTGTGGAAGGAGAATCAACACAAAGAAAGGAGAAAACCATAGACGTAGAATAGATATTGCTTAAGGTAGTAGACACGAGAATTTTCAGTGTTTTTTTTTTTTTTNAGTTTTTATATGAAAACTCTTTTTGAGCAAAATAAATGAAATGTTGTTCCAGTATAAACATAAAGTTTAGATTTCTTCACATGGTGATATAAACAGTTGGAATATCTGTCATGAGCTGCATTAGATGACAAACTTTTCAATCGAAGAGAGAGAGAGTTTTCATTAAATTCCAGGACACCGTTGATAAATATTATATAAATATTGAGGTCAACGTGTAGAGAAAATTAAACTCTATGTTTATACTGGAGACATTTTTTTTTGTCCAAAATGAGTTTTGATATAAAAACTGCAAAAACCATCTATCTTTTCACACATCGCCTCACTTGGTCTCAATTCTTTTTTTTTCTACGTGCAATTTATTATAATACTAATACTAGTTCTGACGAGAGTATGAATTATATTTATGTTTGAATTACTATTTTATCGGTGTTGTCTGGTTGATAGGTTTAAAGGGAAGGGTTTTTTTTATGCGAGCTGTATATTAAACTATAAATATATTTAAATTCCCCATACCCATCTTTTGAGACTTCAGCTCTTCCTCCCCTCACTATAACATCTCAACACCGAGATTGCTAGTACAATGTTGATACTTCCCCTCTCTTAATACTTGGGACCTGGGCGCTTCCTCCCCTCACTATAACATCTCAACACCGAGATTGCTAGTACAATGTTGATACTTCCCCACTCCTAATACTTGGGACCTGAGCGCTTCCTCCCCTTATTGTAACATCTCATAACTAAGATTTTTGGCCTGCTATGTTTCTTATTCACCCAATGTTTATACTTACCCTATTCCGCTTCACCATACACACAACTCTAGCACTATAATTCCATCGTATGTCCTTCTCCACAGCATTGGCTCAATATTTTAATATTACTTTACGGTTTCACGAACATATTTTACTTTCAGTAAGATTTATAAAAGCCATCTACTTATCTAGCCTATTCTAAATAGAACAAACTGGGGACATCATACAAAAATATACAGATAAGAAACTATTTTAAAACACAAATCAATATTTGTGAGGTTTCATGACTTTATTTTTGTTTAAGTATAACTTAGTTTGGTTTCGTTTTTGTATTCGGGAAATAGAAATGAAATCATAACAAACAGAAAATACTATCCTGGTTTCAGTTCAACATTGGTGGGAACGTGGTATAATGCATGATTCTCGTCTGACCTAGCTTTCTGGCGATAGAGTGGTCAGGGTTTGAATTCCGGCTAAATATACTAACGTTAATTGTTCCTAAAGGTTTATTTCCTTTCTCATCCACACAAATTCAGGTACATTTTCTTTTACTATTCTAATTCCAACTTTATTAGTAAACATATGGTGTTATCCAGGATGGGTAGTATAGCATAGTGCCCACAAAGCCCTTATTTTTAAACCAAAATTGATTTTATTAAGTATATTTGGGTAAAAATAGAAATAGTGGGATAAATCGGTCAATTATAAAATATAAATAGTGTTTTACTTCTTTAGGAGAAATATATGTAGGGAAATCACTAGAAATGTGCGGATAATTCTGGGTCTTAAGTTATTGTACGTCTAACATAGGATGAAGAGCCGACAAGTCGAGTAGAACATTCTAGTCGTGAACCCGTATAAGTTATTCAACCAAATAGCCTGTGCGGACATTAATTCTGAGCTGACATGACGTCAGAAGGGGTGGTCCCACCATTTTGCGATACAGCACATCGCCCACCAGTTGTTAAGGGGGACCCCATTCAACAGTGTGAGGGGTCGGAGGGTGGTTTAATAGAATGGGTAGGGGGAGATGGGCATGGGAATATTAGAAGATTAACGAAGGAAAGAAGAGAGGTCATTAAGAGACTAATAACGTCTCCGAAGACAAGATAATCCTGAAGGAAGATTGTAGACGATGAGGTAAATGGAGTTCAGGGGGGATGGGTTGAAAGGAAAAGCGGAGGAGGGGTTAAAAGGTGCCCTTTAGTTGTGAATACCGTGTGAAATCAGAGGCAGGTTAAAAGTTACTCCTTAATTACTTTTTTTTACCTTTTTTTTTTTAGATTTTCCGACGAGTGAAAGTTGAAAGGAGGCAATCAAAAGACAAAAGTTTACTTCAAGTGGTTTTTTTTGTCTGATCCTAAACTTAAACTTGTGGTCTTCTAAAGTGAGGGGGGGGGGG